>JAODAL010013144.1:0-92453 GCA_025379985.1 Phyllomedusa bahiana
GGGAAGTGGGGCAACAAATCAAAAAGCTCCATGACGCCAATATACTGCTGAAAATTTTTGTTATATGGGCCTCCCCACGCACATAATCCTTGCACACTCGACCATGTTGGTCCAGGTAATCGTCAGGATGTCGGGCTAAATATTGACCGAAGAGTTGTTTAGTTGGTGCCAGCTAAATCAAACAGCCTTCAGCTTCTTGACATGTGAAAACCTCCTCGTGTTCGGCAGGAACCAATGTACTTAAACACAGTGATCCTGAAGATGAGCACCCCAACCCTGGCTGGAGGCATCTGTAGGAAGTATCATCTATTCTTCAATGCAAACAACTTTCAATCTGAAGGGTCCCCAGGTCACGTTTGGTTCTGGGAGGGATAGAAAACCTTCTGGACAAGGTGGCTGGGTCTGTGTTCCACTTTTTGGAACAGAGTTGCAAGGGTCTGAAAAAGTACAACATCTATTTAGGCTATTAGCAGACCTAATATTTTCATGGCTTCTCTGGTGGATAAGACCCAGCAGTGGAGAACTGAGAGGCCTTTTCTGATGACCCTAATCTTCTCCAGAGAAAAAAACACTTTCATAGCCACAGAATCCACCTGCATGCTTAGAAACCTGAGGGACGTGGTTGGCGCCAGAACTGACTTCACCTAATTCACTATAAATTCATGATCTTGAAAACACCTTATGGTAGTCTGAACATATCTGTTAAGGATCTATGAAATAGCCACTTTCATCCACATATCCCCTAGAGACAAAGAGCTACTGCTACAACTACAGGTGTTTTGGTAAACCCTCTTGGGGCTGCAGAGATTCCAAAGGCAAGAGCTGAGAACGGTATATGCTGAATGTTTCCCTGCTGGTAAAAAGGAATCCTGAGAAATGTTCGGTGCCCTGGATGTATATGAATGTTCAGATCGGTATCTTTTAAGTCCAATTTTGCCATAACTTCTCGGGCTGAAAGTAAGGCAGTGGCTAACCTGAGAGTTTCTATCTTGAACTTTTTTCTGAGTAGGCACTGGTTTAGACTCATCAGGTCTACAACTAATCTCCACTTTCCTTCGGGGCTTGGTGCAGGAAATACCAGTGAGTAGAAACCTCTTGCTTTTTTGAAAGCCGGCACAGCCTCTAAGACACACTTGACACAAAACTCTGGAAGTACCACAGCTACATGAAGATGATTGGGAGGGTTGATCATAAATGTTTCTGAAAGAGGATGAGCAAACTGGAGCTGGTAGCCACAACTGATGACACCTACGGTAATACTCATGTATCTGTTTTGGAGGAGTGTCCATAATGATAAAAATACCTTAGTCTTGCACCAACAGGAGGTGGCAGCTTAGCGTCAGAACTCCGACTGTGCTGGTTGTTTCAGGTTTAATGCGATTCTGGTCACCATTATCCTTTTTTTGGTTTCTTGCCTAAGAGGACAAAACTATCTTCTTCCCCTGGGTGGTGATTTCCTACAGGATTAGTCTATATGAAATTATTTTCCATTTTCCTGGAGATCGTGGAAAAAAAATCTCCTTCATAATTCAGCAATTTAAGAATCACAAAAAGATGAACTCCAAACAAAAGGCAGAAAACATACATGATTTTTAGATGAAATATCACAAGGCAACCACTTAAGCTAGATGGCACATCTGTCAGAATTGGAGAGCCATTTCCTTAGATGACAGACGGAAAACTGCAAGGGGGAATTCAAGAAGAAGGTCAGTTGCAGATTTCATTACCGAAATCCTTTCTAGAGTTTGCTCTCTAGATTTGCCAGTCTCCAGATTATTCTTTAACCCCTTACTGCCGGAGCCAGTTTTGGCCTTCCTGAGAGAGTCCCAGTTTTAAAATCTGACGTGTCACTTTATGTGTGAATAACTTTTTGACACTTTTACCTATCCAAGTGATTCAGAGACTGTTTTCTCGTGACACATTGTGCTTTAAGTTAGTAAGAAATTTTGGTCCAAAAAAAATCTTATTTATGAAAAATATCAAAATGTCATGAAAATTTGGAAAAATTTGCAATTGTCGAAGTTCAAAAATTTTTGCATGTAAGGCTGATAGTTATTCCACTCAAAATAGTTTATAACTAGCATCTACCATATGTCCACTGTAGGTGGGCATAATTTTTTAATTTTTTTTTTTTTTAACCACATTAGGAGGTTTAGGAATTTTAGTAGTCATTTTTCACATTTTAAAGAAAAATAGCAAAACGGATTTTTTTAAGGGACCAGTCCAGTTCTGACGTGGCTTTGAGGGTTCTGTATGTTAGATACCCCCATCTAAGAAACTAGACCCCTTAAAGCATTTAGGAAGTTTGTTACCCCACGGAAATTAAAGCAAAGTGAAGGTGAAATTTCAAAATTTTATTTTTTTTCTGCAGATTTTCAATTTTTATTTATTGTTCACTGGAACACGGTTGATGTGACCAGGTAAATGCAATTCAACATAAATTCCCCAGATTCTGCCATTTTCAGAGATATCCCATGTGTGGCCCTAGTGCGCTATTTGGATCAACCACAAGCCCCAGAATAGGAGGAGCACCTACCGGACTCTGCGGTCTCATTTTCATTACGATTTTATTTAGGCGCCATTTCAGGTTTGCAGACACTCTAAGGTACAAAAACTTAATAAAAAAAACTAAAAAGACCCCGTATTGAAAACTACACCCCTTAAGGAATATATCCAGGGGTGCAGTAAGTATATCGACCCCACAGGTGTTTCACAAATTTTTTTAGTGTTAGGCTCTGAAACTAATAAAAAATAATAATTATTTCCAACAATCTGCAATTTTAGCTGGAAATGTTTACATTGGGCCGTGAAAATGGGGGGAATAAAACGCAGTTCCGCCATTGTTTTTTGGGCTTCATTTTTACAGTGTTCACCATACAGGATAAATGACAGGATAACTTTACTATGGGGGTTGGTACAATTGCAATGATATACATTTTATATAGTTTGTTTTATTACTTTTACACAATAGAAATGCATTCATAAATTGCATTTTTATGTTGTCGTAGTCTGACAGCCATAACTTTTTATTTTTCTGTATACGGAGTTGATTATGGTCTTTTTTTTTTTTTTTGCGGGATGAGTTGATGTTTTTATTGGTACCATTATGTGGGGGCATATGACACTTTGATCACTTTTTATTAAGGTTTTTGTGAGGCATTTTTAATAAAAAATACAGCAATCCTGATAGTGTTTTTATTTTTTATAGTGGTCACTGTGTGATATAAATGACATCCTAGCTTTACTTAGCAGGTCAATATGATTTCACCGACAGCCAATTTGTATTATTTTTATGTTTTACTGCTTTTACACAATAAAAACACTTTTATGCAAAAGGGAAAACACGTTTTTGCATCACCGCAGTCTGAGACAGAACTTTTTTGCTTTTCTGTGTATGGATCTGTAAAGCAGCTTGTTTTTTGCGGGATGAGTCGACATTTTTATTGGTATAATTTTTGGGGGGACAAGGCTTTTTGATCGCTTTTAAATCCGTTTTTTGGGGGTTTTTTTGTTTTTTTTTAACAGGGCTCACCGTGCAGCATCCGTGACAAGTTACTTTTACTCCCTGAGACGATTATGGCGATACCCAATTTATATATTTTTTTTTAGGTGGAAGTACTTTTTTTTTTTTTCTTTTTTTTGTTTTTTGTGTTTTTTTGTGTAAAACAATATTTATGCATTGCTATCTTTTTAATAGCCGTAACTTTTTTATTTTTATGTATACAAAGCTGTGTAAGGCCTTTTTTTGCGAGATGAACTGATGTTTTTTAAATTTGGGACCAAATTTTGTGTTTAATATGAGCTTTTGATCACTTTTTATTCCATTTAATGTGCTGCGGGATGAACAAAAATCACAACTTGTGATTTTTTTTTTTTTTGCCGTTCTCCGTACTGGTTAAATAACGTGACATTTATAGGGTGGGTCGTTACGCACGCGGCGATACCAAACATGGGTACTTTATTTATTTTTGATCTTTTTTGGGTCAATTGGCGTTTGTAAAGGAGAAAAGGGCGGTGTACGTGTTTTTATTTTATTTTTCGTGTTTGTGTTTTACTTTTTTAAATTTATTATTTTTTTTTTTTTACTGTTCCACACTTTTTTCACTTCAAATTACTCAATCAGATTCTAAGAGCCTGGGCAACAGGAGTGGTAGCTAATGAGGCCTTACAGAAAGCAGCAGAGGAGGCATACATTTTTTTAAGTGAGGCTTCAGCTATCCTGTCCATTAGATTTTTCAAGAGATGTCTCTTCAGCAGGGAAAATTGTTTCCCAAGAGAGTTTAGCAACCGCAAGGTCACTCTTAGCAGATACACAATCTACATACATCTAGCTTGTATATGGTCTAGTTCCCATATCAATATTTTTTTTTTACAAATTAAAGCCACATATTGATACATATTCTTTTCTTCTTAGCTGTTTTTTATTTTCTCACTGCAGATTTTTGTTACTGGGTTTTCTGTATATGATCATCTTGCCTAAGCTGCTTTTAACTATATATAAAATATGCTTTATTGCAGCTACATGGGTATAGGAGCAGACCCATTGACATCTATAGGAGAGGCATGCTCTGTGACCTTGGAAGAGGTCAGTGTGCAGGAAGGGGAAGAGGTGGGATCTGTGTCTCTCCTATTGTGAATGGTGGATTCTGTGTTATGTACACATTGGCATCACTTTTCATTGTAATCCGGCCTGTGCTAATGAGGACACCGTACAATCTCAGCAGCATTCTATAGGTACTAAAAATGGTTAAGAAGGACATACAAATTTTTTGGAACAGCATTTCTGCTACTATGGAATATAGGAAAAAATTTGAGGTTCTTAGTGTACAATTTTGATCAAAACTGTAAATGCCCACCTATCGTGGCAAGGTGACCACAATTCAGGTGGGAACCTGACTGCATGGGGAAGTGGCTGGTTCTCATCTTGGTTTATGCACTCCACCTATATGCATAGGCTATTTAATCAGATCAGGTTTATAGCTGGAATCTTCTAACCCTGAAATGTGGAGGTCTGAACAGACACCAAGAGTGGTAGCATGTAGCGTAGGTACACTAAGAACCTCACATTTTTTCATATATTCCATAGTAGCAGAAATGCTGTTCCAAAAAAATCTTATGTACTTTTTGACTGTTTTTAGTGCTGCTGATATTGTATTGTTTGCATAGCTTTTGACTGCCACACCAGTGTGCAACTGTACCTTTATTCTTCAAAACGGATGTGCTGACCAGTTTTTGTTTTTTGTGCTAATGAGGAGACTACTGAAAAGTTGTCAGACTATTATTATTAGTGAATACTACAGGATGTTTTAAAAAAAAATATTGAAAGTAATGCGGAATATTTAAAAAAAAATTCTTAAATGTGTTTAACATGAAGTATGAGTCAAAAACAGTTCATTTTCTGATGACCGATTCTAGGACGGCAGACTTTATTTCTTGACCGGTTGTAAATAACTTCTCTACTTATATTCCATTTTGCTCTTTTTAATGATTCTCAGTTACTTTGAAGATCCATATCTTTTGTGTATAAAATGTCTGTGAATTTTCAGTTTCTTGTATAACATCATGTCTGGAGAAGAGAGCTAGTACTCTCGAAAGCTCACCATCAAATATAATCAGCCTCTAAAAGGTATTGGCTGATTTTTTCACTCTTCTACTTTAGATTACCTGAGCAGGAACCTCTTGTCTCTTGAAGCAAAAAGGGATCTTTAGGGGCAGAAATGGACCCAGAGGGCAGAGCACAGGTAGAGACTACTTTTTAAATGTACAGTTTCTCACAAAAGTGAGCACACCCCTTACATTTTTGTAAAATGTATTGTATTATAGCTTCATGACTGAACACTGAAGATGTGACACTTTGAAACAATTTAAAGTACTCAGTGTAGAGCTTGTATAATAGTGCAATTTTGGTGTGCCCTCAAAATAACACACAGCCATCCATGTCTAAACTGCTGGCAACAAAAGTGAGTACAGTCTCTAAGTCAAAATGGACAAATTGTGCCCAAAGTGTCAATATTTTGTGTGGCCACCATTATTTTCCAGCACTGCCTTAACTCTCTTGGGCATTGAGTTCACTAGAGCTTCACAGGTTGCAGCCACTGGAATCTTCTTCCACTCCTCTATCATGACATCCCAGAGCTGGTGGATGTTAGACACCTTGTGCTCCTCCACCTTCTGTTTCAGGCTACTCAATAGGGTTTAGGTCTAGAGACATGCTTGCCCAGTCGAGCACCTTTACCCTGATTTTGTTTAGCAAGACAGTGGTTGTCTTGGAGTTGTGTTTGGGGACGTTATGTTGGAATGCTGCCCTTTGGCCCAGTCTCCAAATGAAGGGGGATCATGCTCTGCTTCAGTATGTCACAGTACATGTTGACATTCATGGTTCTCTCAATGAACTGTAGCTCATCACAGCCAGTAGCACTCATGCAGCCTCAAGCCAGTACACTCCCACAACGATGATGGACACTTGTCTCTGTATTACTCCACTGGTTGCTCTTGATCTCATCAGACACAGGACAAGGTTACAGTAATCCATATCCTTAGTCTGCTTGTGTTCAGCAAACAGTTTACAGGCTTTCTTGTGCATCATATTTAGAAGAGGCTTCCTTCTGGGATGACAGCCATGCAGAGAAATCTGATGCAGTGTGTGTACTGTATGGTCTGAGCACTGACATATGTCTATTTTTATAGCACAATCACTGGCTTTAACAATGAGCATGTTCGACCACGGTAAGGCCTATTTTGAGTGGAACCTGTCTTGTTAAACAGCTGTATAGTCTTGGCCACCATGTTGCAGCTCAGTTTCAGAGTGTCGGCAATCTTCTTATAGCTTATGCTATCTTTATGTACTGCAACAATGCTTTTTTTTTTTTCCAGATCCTCAGACAGTTCTTTGCCATGTTGAACTTCCACTGACCAACGTGCAAGCAAGAACGCCAAATTTAATACACTTGCTCCCCATTCACACTTAAGACCTTGTAACACTAACAACTCATATGACACCATATAGGGAAAATGGCAAATTGGGCACAATATGTCCATTTTTACTTCATTGATGATTGTGTGTTGTTATTTTGAGAAAAACTTTGAGATTCTTAGTTCACACGTTTTGATCAAAAAAAATGTTTAAGCCACCCACGGCTTACAACGTGATCTCAAGGGGGTTGTCCTACGCTATCTTTACCTCTCAATAGAGCCAAATTCGGGCCTCTCATTGGGTCAACCGACCTCCATTATCCAGAGAGAAAAATAAAATAACACCAACCTTGCAAACATGCTGCACTTATAACAGCATGTGAAGGTGGGCCTCCATTTTGGTTTCTTGTATCCCGTCCACCTTCACAGGCTGTTATAAGTGCAACATGTTTGCAAGGTTGGTGTTTTTTTATTTTTCTCTCTGGATAATGCTTCTTTGGAGGTTTCCATGTATTGTATAGCCCTTTTAGCAGTGGTGTGCCACTGGTAATGGTGTGTGTGTGTGTGTATATAGATATATATACCGCAACCCTGCCAGTGGCACACAGGTTCACATTGTGTTTTTCAGAAATGTTTTTCTGTGCAGAACTATACATTGTATTTGGCATATATTGCTTTTAATCTATGTAGGGAGGAAGGGATCCCTCCTTTTTGGGTTTTTCTTGCACCCCGCCCACCTTCAAAAGGCTGTAAATTGGGGCAGCATGTTTGCAAGGTTGGTGTTTTTTTATTTTTCTCTTGGATAATGGGGGTCGGTTGACCCAATGAGAGGCCTGAATTTGGCTCTGAGAGGTAAAGATAGCGTAGGACCACCCGCCTTGAGATCACGTTGTAAGCCGTGGGTGGCTTAAACGTTTTTTGATCAAAACGTGTGAACTAAGAAACTCAAAGTTTTTTTCATGTATGATAGATAGCATAAATGCTTCTTTGGAGGTTTCCATGTTATTTTGAGGGCACACCAAATTTCCAATGTTATACAAGCTGTACACAGACTAAATATAATGCAAACAAATCCTTAAACAAAGGAAGGAAAAGACTGATGCTCACCAGATAAGTAGTTCATCAAGCACTTATTTGCCCAGCTGAAGATTGCAGCTCCTCATCGCACGGTATTCCGGCTCTCGGTCACAAACCTTGCAACAACATCTTCAAAGAAAGGTTATAGAAACCAGTGGTAAAGGTGAATAAAAGTGCCAACACAAACCGACGCGTTTTGGGCGTTACATACAGCCCTTGTTCATGGTAACACCCTTGAGTGTCTATAACCTTTCTTTGAAGTTATTGTACACAGACTACTTTACACTCTATCAAAAGTGTTTTATCTTCAGTGTTGTTAAATGAAAATTTATTATACGATATTTACAAAAAATGTGAGGTGTATTCACTTTTGTGAGATACTGTATTATACTTTATTAACAATTGTCCTATACACTATTTTAAGAAACTTTTTGCTTGCTTCTACAGCCCAAGTAGATTCCTCCATTGAAACACAATTACAACAAATGTTCTCCAGCTACTCATGTGAGAGTGACTGCTGGCAGGAGGTACAGCTACTGTACCAGGCTTTCTTTTAGAAGATCCTTTTCTGACTGAGCCTTCAAACTTGACATCTGAGAAAAAGGGAAAACTTTAGCATAGTAGATTACTAGGGAAAGGGAGCCAGGAACCGTAAGGGCATGTTCCCACTGCAAGGGTTTTCGGACGGTTTTTCAGGCGGTTTGCGGTTTTGCAGACCCCAAAAAAAAAAGCCAAAACCACAAACGGGGGGCCAAAAGGAAAAACCGGCAGCTTCCCCCCACTGCACGGGTTTTTTTGCCCAGCGGTTTTTGCCCCCCGCGGCCCCCCAAAACAAACGGAATGCACATTCTTTCCGTCCAGGCGCCGGGCGGAATATGTGCTCTCAAGTGACGGGGAGAGCTTTTCTCCACTAATCACGGGGAAAAAGGCCCCCCCCCCCCCCCCCCCCACGGGCCGTTGGGGGCACGCCAAAAAAGTGCAAAACGGGGGGGCAAAAACGACCGGGATTTTTGGGACTTGCCGTGAAACGGCCCTAAAACAAAAGTTCCAAAAAGTTCACCCCCTTCCTCACAGTGAGGTACAAAAACAGTCTGCAGCAATGGCAGGGTTTAAAGGCCCCAAATACATGGGTATTTACCTCTAACTGAGGGGCAGAAAGTTTCCCAAACCCCACTCTTGAAAACACTAGTGTTGAGCGATTATTATCGACAAAGTTGAAATCCACGGTTTTTATGTTTATCAGATTTTTTCGATCACGCGAAAATTTAGGTTAAATCTGCGATAATCTAATACGCCCATTTTTTTGGCGCTTCCTGCAATTTTTTGGGGGCCAGCAAATCACTAAAAATAGAGCAGGGAGCTGGGGTGCGACTCATGACTGGGATGTGTATGGTTTTGATTGGCTGGAAAAATCTATGACCCGTTTTAAAAAAAAACAGCCCTTCCTGTTCATGATCAGTGTGTGCTGGTCTCAAAAGCAGGACATGTGCTCTCCCCTCTCAAAACAGGGTCACGAAACTGTTTTTCCTTTTTTTCACACGACAACTAAAGCTTTAGCGTGAACATTAAACTTAAAGGGAATTACAGATTTTTTGTTTTTTTTACTTAGGCTGAGAATTTGAAAGGACATCCCCCTGTACAGGCCCTGGGGGCGGGGTAGAGGCGGGGGGGGGGGGGGGTGTTGCGGGGCGAACACAGACAGGCAGGCAGGCTTTTGAAAGGGAGTGGTATAATTGTGCAGCCCAGACTCTACTTTTGACCCTTCATTGAAATGGTTTTTATTAACAGTTTTTGCCAGTTTTTTGTGAAATATTACCTTGTATTTTGTGCAGCCTGTACTATATATTAGGATACATGAACTTTTTTCTAGTAACTGGCAGGTGTATTTGATAGTGCAAACTCACCTTTTATTATCTGTACACGATTTAATTAGGTTTTTTTTTCACTTTGCCGAGACAGCTCAGTTTGTGTTCAAAGACCCACTTTGTTCTTACAATAGATACAGAACTTTTCTAGTCACCACAGGGTGTATTTATAGGTGCAAAAAACCACATTTTATTATCGCGTCCACTAGTTAATTTACGTGTTTTTCACTTTTGGCACAGTCCAACATTGTTCAAATAACCCATTTTACTTACAAATCAGGACACAGAACTTATTCTAGTCACCGCTGGTGTAATTATATGCAAAACCACGTTTTTAATAACCATAACAATTTAATTAGGTTTTAGTTCACTTTGGCGAGCAGGCCATTTTTGTATAAAAGCCCCCATCTTCTGTTTACGGATATTACCATACCAGACATTTTCCTAGTAATTGGCAGGTGTATGTCAAAGGTGCATAAACCACCTTTTTATTATCCGTAACATTTCAAATAGGTGGTTTATGTTTACTTTGGTGCCGGCCCAGTTTTGTTCCATAGAGCCACCTTGTATACTTAAATTATGAATACAGAATTTTTGTAGTCCACGAGCAGGTGTATTTATAGTGCAAAAACCACGTTTTATTATCCGTACACAATTTAATTATGCTTTATTCCACTTGGCGCAGTTCCAGCTTTGTCAAATACCCATTTTTTTACTTCTAGTCTGCAGCAGGTGTATTTATAGGTTGCAAAAAACATGTTTTATTATCCGTACACAATTTAATTGGGTTAGTTCGACTTTGGCGCAGGCCATTTTTGTTATAAGACCCATCTTGTACGGATATAATACCAAACAGAAATTTTCTGTAGAAAACTGCAGGTGTATTTCCAATAGGTGCAAAAAACATTTTTAATATCTGTACACAATATAATTAAAGGTTTAGTTCACTTTGGCGTAGGCCCATTTGTTAAAAGACCCATCTTGACTGATATTACCATACAGAAATTTTCTAGTAACTGCAGGTGTATTTCATAAGGTGCAAAAACCACCTTTTATATCCGTATACATTTCAATAGGTTTTTTTTTTACTTTGGTGTAGCCCAGTTTTGTTCATAGAGCCACCTTATACTTAAATTTTGAATACAGAAATGTGTAGCTACGTTTGTGTATTTCATTGGTGCAAAAACCTCCGTTTGTTATCCGTGTAATTTTTTAAATATCTTATTGCACTGGTGCAAGACCCTAGTTTTTTTTTCAAATAGCCACGTTGTACGACAATTCTGATAGAAAAAATTTTCTAGCAACTGTTTCTCAGTTTGTCATTGCTTTGCAAAAAATGCAATTTCTGCATCCCTGTAACTTCTGAATAGTTCTATTGCGCTCATTTTTTTTTTATTACGGTTGAATCTCAGTTTGGCGCAGATAGCGCACTTAATAATGATATTTTGTTTGAAAACTCACCAATTTCCTAAGTCCTGCACTGGGCAGGCTTTGTAAATTCCAGGGACTGAAGAAGCACAGTTTCTAACTCTATTGTCTTAGAAATTACGGGATTTAAGAATAGCTGTGACTTACCTCTTTTAATAAGAGACTTTCAAAACTCTTCCATACCTTCTTAAATTATTTATCTTTCGACCATGGAGCGAAATGCATGTGAAAAGCGAGCAAAGAGGGTGAACGAAAGATGGAGGTAGAGTACAATGGAAGGTGCACCTTCCAGTGCTACGACAACAAACGCATGCCAGCGGATCTGTTGGATTGCAGAGACCGTCAGGCCTGTCATCAGCTGGGTCAGGCCCGTGTGAATCTCAGTAACGAACAGCGTAGCCAATCTGTCCTTCAGCTGGTTTAATGCAACCAGCAACCAGCAGTCTAACCTCCTCGTCCACCCAAGTCACGGCCACAAATGTCATCAGCATCGTTCACAACGATACCAACATAAGCCGAAGGCAGCCCAAATGTCAACTCGTTACCCACCACTGTGGATAAATCCATTTTCTGAAGACCATCTTTGATGACAAAATGCGGTTGGTGTGTCCAGAAGCATGTGTTAAAAGATCAAGAGGCCAAAGAGGAATGAGATTTTGTCTCTCTGAACCCCAGTAACTGATCCTTCAGAGGAGGAGAAGGCAGCCGGTCAATCGGCAAAAATCCGGCGGTCCGGCAACTGCTTGCAGTGCCTCATGCTTGTGAGCCCGCAGCTCCTGTGGATGCAGAACTAAGTCACCAGTGTTGATGATGAATGCCGTACATATCGGATCCACGTGGTCTTTTCCGCAGATTTCTTGCGAGCCTTCATCAATGGACGATGAGAGAAGTGAGTCTAGATGGGTGTAGTGTCAATACGGGTCCCGCCTCAAAAAGGGAGAGGGTTTGGTCGCAGAAGTCTGCTGAATATGAATCGCCAGCCACGGTCCAAGCGGAAACCCCGCTCTCTCGACATTTTTGCCGTCGAAAAGGACCAGGACCAATCTCAAGCCTGGGCCTTCTCGAGCAAGCCTCTTTCATACCCAGCGATGTCCCGTAATGCCGCCTTTGTGCCATAAAAAAAAAAAAAACTAAAAAAAAAAAAAGCCGTAAACCTCGCATCAGTAAGGCAAGAATCTTAGGTGTATAAACCACCACCAACATTCCTAGTCCACATGCAGCGAATGCATGAGTATGAAATGGAGGGAACACTTGGCCAAAAAAGTCGCACACCGATGCCCGGGCTTCCAACCACTGTCACATCCCTTTGTCTCCGCATCCTCCCCTCCGCTCCACCACACAAAGCGTCCTCAGCTGGCCATGTCTCTCAAGTCATTATCAGGGATCAGCAACCGCTTCAGCCTCCACGTCGCCCGAAGGAACCACCAGCCCCACCAGAGACCCATCCTACCCCCCCCCTTCTCCCTTCCACCATTTGACGACCTGCACACCGTACCAACAGCGGCCATTCTAGCAGCCAGCCTTCTGTCCTTCCAGGTTTTGGATCAGAAGAAACACTTTAACCCAAACCACCCAAAGCCAAGCCTGAATGGTTTCGCATTGCCAGGCTTTTGCCTTGGAAAAGTTGCTTTCCTTCTGGTGGACACAGATGGGTTTCCGCTACGTCATGGCCCTTGCCTCCCCCAATACCAGAGACGAGCTGGCTTTTTCTTTGCCAGAAATGCCGTCCCCTCCCTGGCCCCTGGGCCAGTCCACGTGTCATCTAAAATTTCAATCGCGTTGTCTGCATCGTCTGGAAAAGTCCATCTGACCACCGACACATGACTAGTAAGCACGGCCACGGCCGCTTTATGTCTGTGACAGCTCACTGGGTGAGCGGGTGGATGTCTCTGTGGTGACGGTGGTCTCTAAGGCTCGGCGCACGCCACATCAACAACCGCAGGGATGGACAGGCCTCTTTCCCCCCCAAGGTCCTCTGGTGGCAATCACTGCCCCAGAGAAACCAGGCCGTGTGTGAAATAAAAATAGCAAGTAGAGAAAACCAGCGGCACTCACCGATAAACTTTGTAAGTCATACTTTAATTCAAAATTGCAGCATAAAAACAGACTGGGACAGATGGTATCACAAACAGCCTACGATCGTTTCGCGTGCACTCACGCTTTCTCAAGGCATGTCGGGAGATGACGCTAGCACGTCTTAAATCCCCGGTGTGCCTGTCAATCAACATACAGACTGGCAACATATTTAATCACAAAGAAACAAGTTAAAACTAACACTTATTAACTATGTAAACACATATTTTAATACATTAGTCTTTTTACAAAAAACAAAAACGAAGACAGGTCATTCCTGTCATTTAACAAAACTCCCATAAGCCACAAAGCTTCTTCAGTACGCAAGATCCATCTAGCCTCACTCGTAGGAGTCGAGTAATTTCGTACTCCATCACTCAGTGGAAAATACGTTGCCCTCCCCTGCATACGAAACATCAACTGTCACCATTATGCACTTCATCGCATGTGAGCAATAAATCTTGGAGCACCCACCTCCTTCTTAGTTTTGACTGAATACAGATGTCCTCTTATTCTGATAAACAAGGTACGGATCGTCTATCCTATGAAGAATAAAACCACATTTACACACACATAACATATACCACATAATTGGTTCGACATGTTATATCATTCATCTACTGTGTGTGTTATCCTCCAATACGTAAACATTCCCTACACCATCTATCACAAAACGAACAGGACCCGCATCTGCTACCCCTTGGAATACACTGCTGCACACCAATTACCACGGGCAACGCAGTGTTACCGTGAACAAGTTCATCACGGAGACTTTACCATTTCCTAAATGTTACAATTGGAGGTTCTTTAGTCTTTTCAAACACCTCAGATCTTATTCAAGTAAATTCCAATTATTCATAATGGCTCCCTCCACTACATCAGACATATAACTGCAACTGGATAAAATAGATCTATCACTTTTCTTCTTCATACGTTTGCCAAACACTAACGATTCGCGATCTTGATTGATAGCTCTAGAAAAAGCCTCTGAGATAAGCTGTTTCATTATAACCCCTAAGTCCCTCAATCTACCAGCCTACTCTAAAGATTTGTTCAAGGAAGTCATGGACTCACTATTGTTGCGTTGCAACCTTCAAGACACTGTCCGTATGGTAACGATTTTTTTATAAGGTCCGGATGGGAAATTTCTCAAAGGATGTGCAGTGAGTTTGTGGTGGTCGGCTTCCTATACCCTTATTCACAACATTATCAACAATAAGAAAAAATTCCACATCTAGGAACACCTAATGACTAGTCTCCAAAAATTATATGTAAATTTCATGATAATACTTATTGTTTGTTTTATGTAAATTATAAATTCATGAATAGAGACTCAGAACCAGACCAAACTACCGCAGAATAATCCGTACAATGAAACGTGACCAATGACAATGTACCTGACATAACAGGATTTTTTACATTGTACACATAATCCTCTTCTTCCCTTTTGCTAAGAAGAGGTTCGCAAGTGTAGGGGCAGACTGGTGTCCCCATGGCGGTGCCCTGTTCCATTGTATGTACCACTCCCATTAAATTTAAAGGCATATTCTCCAAACAAAAACGAAGTCCAAAAAGCCTCACAAATGTACTCAGTCCTGTTATTCCTCTATTCGACCTACCCATGAAGATTTGACAGCTGCAAGCTCCCTCCATATTGCTGATATTAGTATAAAGACTGACCACATCTAGTGGTGCCAGTCTAAAATCCGGGGGACACTGGGAGGTTTATGCAATATTTGCAATAATGCTTAGTTCTAATAAATAAGAGGGAACACTTAGACAAAATAGTCGAAATAACCATCCAGAAATTGGGATAATGGCTCAGTCAATGGAGAGCCCCTACTGGCCACAATGGACGACGCCTTGGATTCTCCAAGGAATCTTATAATTTTTGGATGACAATACCATTTCGTCTATGAAGGTTGTTACAGTAGTAATTTTCTCCTCTAATGTTTGAGGACAAAAAAAACATTTGCTCTACCTTTTTTGTAACAATGTACGTAATTTGTTCAAAAAAAGATAAAGTAGGGTCAATACGTAGTATCTCATATGATTAGTATCTCCAGCTGGCTGTTAGCCTCAAAGCCATGTAATATTTCTTCTCCATCACAGAACAATGTTTCCCCCCTTTTCACGTGCTTTAATCAACGATCTCCTCATTACTTTCAATTCTTTTAATGCCGTTCATTTCATCATTGGTAAATTATGGTGATACACAGGAATAACCAATGCTTTCACATCTTAAGGACTGCTCGCAAAAATTTAAACCGTGAAGAGCCCGATTGACACAGGGAGGAAAAAAACTTACCTTTTGATAACCGCCACAAAATTTGCTCCACCAACACCATCTCATTTATCTCATCCGCCCCCATCACTTCCATGAGATCCAACAATTCGGACATTAACACTCGGTCAGTATCTGAAATATCCCGCCCCACAAAAAAAACCAGCTCAACTAATTTGGGTACTAAATTCACCTAGCATATTCAGTAATATCATTGCCTGCTTATTCTTAAAGATTTTAACCAAATCAATTTTCCTCAATGATATTTCTAGGTCAATCTCAAACTGACACATATCGAAATTTCTTTTCTTGTTAGGAACAAAAATTTAGACCTCTAATAGAAGAGCTAGCAAACAGCAGAAAACTCCGAGGGAAACAAGAAAATTAATAACATAGTTTTCACTCCACCACCGACCCAACTGTTGGAAGCAGAGGATCACCCGTCTCTACCGCCTCCAAGAGACCTGCTTCCTCTTGTACCCACCTCCACTCGGAGGGTTTGTTTCTCTTCTTACGGCCACCTCGGCGGACTCTCCGCCTAAAGGGCCACGTTCCTTAGAGCCCACCTCATTATTCCACCCATCAGTTTCTAATATAGAACCCCGTCTCTCCTTTCATCATTGCCACTGGAATCCGAAGCAGAACTTTGTCCAGTAATCTGCTTGTTTCCTGGACTTTTGTCGTCTTCTGTTCACTCTGAACGGTTTCCTATTTTTTTGTTGTTGAGGTTCTTTCCACATAAAAATTCTATCATGGTCAAAATCAAGTTTGTCTCTCAGAAACTTATCCCGCTTCCTTTCTTTGATTTCATGTTGAAATTAATCTGTCTTGGAGACCGTCCACACACAGGTCAGGAGCTGTGGACGGCTCTCCAAACGAGACCAAGAGCTGGCTGGTTGACAAGAACCTTGGAGTGCCAGCAAGGTGGAGTGCGATAGCCGGTAGCAATCCCTTACGATCTGTGGCATGGCTGGAGCATATCCCTTGCCTGGCACATGTCATGAACCTTGTCGCCAAATTTTCAAAGCACTACTACCCGGTCTGGACTGCCAGCTGAGGAAGGCCTCGAGTCTGAGTTCGCACTTCCGCCGTTTGCAAACACCCTTCTATTACGTCCCGCCTGGCTTCGCGTATGCAGCGTCAGCTCGGCTCCCCCAGTCAACCGACTCATTGTTTGACGTGGCAGCACGCTGGAATTCCACACAAGCCCCACTCCACATGTTCCAACGATTGTGGGAAGCAGTGGCAATGCCATACGTACGCAGTTACGAAGTAGACACAGGGCCTGACAAGCAGCGGTGCGCGACCTCGTGTGTGTTGATCCACCGAGAGTGGAGGCAGTGTGAAAGAGCTCTGCTGCAGCATCCTTGCCAGTTTTAGAAGAAGCCACCAAAAAGTCAGTGCGGAGAAATAAACAAAGCCCTATGTCCAGCATTACCATTGTGGTGATCTTAGCTACAGGAACGATCGTTGGACAACTCTGAAACATCAGGTCCCATCTGCGACGGAGGAGGAGGACGGACACAGATGCGGGAACAAAACGAGCTATTCTCTCCGCAAATCCACAAGGCCTGACAGTTTCTCAATTTTATCAGTCTTCATGAGCAGTGGTTCGGGGTCCAGGGCTAGGGCACGGTGCGCCTCAGCAATCAGGGTGCATCCTCTGAGGCAAGTCAAGCTGTGTTTGAAGCTGTGCCGGAGGAAGCCCGGAAGGAGGAGGAGGTATTCCTAGACAACCGACGTTAACGACGTCCCGCCTTGGAAAGAGTGGCGCAAATTTGAGGCGGAGGAGGTAGGATGAGGACGATCAGTTTGCTAGTGCCCCTCGACCCGAGGCATGGGAAATCATGGACTCCCATCCTCTCACATGAGTGCTTTGTGATGCTCCATTTCCTTCCATTCCTCCAACATGAGACTCGCATTAAGCATCAAAATGAACAACATTTACTGGGTGGCCACCCTCGCAGGGATCCTCGGTACAAAAACAAAAAACTCAGCCACTTTCCTTCCACCCACTACAAAATAGAGAGTACCAATGCAGGAAAGAGACCTTGCTGAATGATCAACTGAAACAATCTGATTCGTTTCGTCTGCATTCTCTTCTTCAAATGTCACGGTGGAAACTAACGTCAGCAACGTGACATCAGTAGAGTGCCAAGTAGCCGAAGCGCAGCAGCAAGGCAAGTGTGTCAGAAGCCTAATGGTGACCTCTGTCAATCTATTATTACCACCTTCAACCGAACCGCATGTAAATGCAGGCACACATACGAATACACAGAGACCAGCTAAGATCATGGGTGCCAGACTATCTGCGTCTTCAAACACCAATGTTTTGTATGTGTTCCGGACCCAATGACTCTGGTATTGAAAAAGAAGAATGGCCCGAGCTCGCTCGCCACGCCATAGAGGGTGATGTCCGTGTCACACAGCCGCGTCATATCTAAACGGACCTTCAGCACAGCTGGAGATTCTTACAGACAACCGCATACCGCTTTTCCACAGAATAATGTGGATCGTGTGACTTTCAATCAAGATCAATCAGCATGGATCTCTGATGATGATGTGGCCCCAATTGCCGAGGTCACCGATTATTTGCCGGTCTACTTCACATTCCTCTTCCAAAAGAAATGGTTCCCTCTATGAAAAACTTTTTTTTAAAAATGATCATTTCTTACTGCAAATTATATTCTCAGTCCGAAAAAGTTCATTTTGCTGTGAGGAGACTGTAAAAGACACCAAGGTTTCATGACAAAACCGTATTCCAATTACTCACTCACTTCATCTATAGAATTTTTCGCAATGTCACAGGGGATTTGGGTCATGGTGCAGTGAGATACAGCTAAAAACCAGTGTCCTTTAGTGAACAGAAACTGTGGCTCTAAGTGGCAATCTCCCTCAAATATATAAACAGTGCTGAAAGTACATTTTAAAATTTTAGGGACATTGCTGCATTGAATGCAGCAATACAACAGGCCCTATTATAAAAAAAATTTTTCTAACAGGCATTTGTTCTTCACAATTGTCAAAAGTGGCTCAAGGGTCATGTTTTGTAATTGTTGGGGGCAGTTGCTGTGAATGCTAGCTAACTAAACTACAGGTCCTAATCGTAAAAAAAAAGTGGTTTTCTAACATACATTTTGTTCTGTTCATAATTGTCAAGAGTGGCTCAAGGGTCATGGAGCTGTCAGAAACAGGAATATGTAGGATACTATTAATGACACATATTGCAAGAAGACTTAGTTTTTATGGAGATATTTAACATAGCTAGCAATCCCTTGTAGTGAACAACCCTTTAAATACATTAAAAAAGAGAACAAAGATTGGTGGGATTCCATCCTATTTTAAAAATGTGTTTTTCTAGAATTATAACTACAAAGAACTGCATGTAACAAAATAGCTGATTCACAAATGCATCCTCTGATTGTACAAGAGGGAGTACAGTGGAAAATTGAACAGATGTATTACCCAGCAACAGATATAGTCCAATGTCCAGTTCAACTAAAATGGTGTTGAAACACTCCTTTTTTTTTCCGGCACATTTTAATTCTGTGAGTTCAGACAGTTTTAATGTGTCATACTGTGGTTAGAGATGGTCGAATTGGATTCTAACGAAGTGGAATTCGAATTAGAATTTCAGGATACTTTGTTTCTGGAACGAATGAAGTATGGGTACTTCGCGTGAACGAAGCATGCATTTGATGACAAAATGGCTGCGAGCACATGGCTTACTTGGGACCGAAGAACTCTTGGGAGGAAGAAGGGCATAGCCTAGCATGACATGTGCAAGATGTAAGCCAACAAAGACCGGCGGGATCAGTACGTCACCAGACACTATAAAAGTCCGGGCACGATGCTGGGACTTCATACCACCGCTCTCACGAGTACTGATTATGGAAGGTGCTGCCACTGCGCTAATTGATTATCTCTACTAAAGAACTCAGTTTTATACGCGATTTTTGGGGTGTGCACAGCTTGTCTCAGAGACTGCATTCCTCTTAACGTTCTAATTCTGATTTGTGGGTAATGGAACAGAAGTCCATATGCGTCCAAACAGCTGCTATATTACAATTTTAAATGCTATCTTGCTCACCAGCACATTGAAATATCCAAGGGAATTTAAGCCTGTCAGTTATATTCATTTAAAGAAACAGCGTTCTTGCAATCAAAACAACTTCATTTTTGGATGCTCAATTCTTTGCGCATTTTACATCCAGGAGTTAATTAAACGTTGTCTGCTGTTGTGGTGACTAAGAAACGGTCCTGTCCTTTTTTCAAAGCCAAAAAAGACAAATATTCCTGGAGCAAAATCATAACCGAAGTTAATTACAAGTTTTTCTCTCGCGTGTGTTACCGTAAAATACCCGCCATGGTAACACGCAACAAAGTCTAGTATTTTTTGGTTGCTCAATTATTCTTTGCGCAATTTTACATCCAGGGGTTAATTGAAGCTGTAGTTTCTGCTGTTGTGGTCACTAAAAGAAACCTTCCTTTTCACCGCCAAAAAAGCAATTTTGCCTGTAGCAAAAATCATTTCCGAAGGTTAAATTTAAGCCTGCTTTTACATTCAGTAAAATACACAAGTGTTTATAAAACGACACATAAAAGTAAATTTTTCCCTGGCCATTTGTGGAGAGCTGCAATTTATATCCAAGGGTTACCCAAGCTTTGTTACTGGGTTCATTTGATCAAATACAGGGTGTGTATTTTAGATAACAGATACTTCCAACAAACAGTGTCTGTACATTTTAGAACAAACAGTATTCAGACAGAGAGGTGCAGGCTCTTCACCTGCGATTGGCAGTGCACAAACAGTCCAGGAGCAGCCCAGGACCCAGCACAGCAAGGGACGTCGCACAGGGTCACACGGTGAGGCCACCAACTGCCCGCCTCATCTATCGGCCTGAGCTGACCATCAACCCAAGGTATCTTGATTGGTTGACTAGTCAACCCACTTCCTCCCAGATGACATCATCTGACAGACCCCAGCCAAGAGTCGGTGGAACATCAGACACAACCCTTAGATTTGGCATGGCCCGGGAAGTCGGGTCAGCGGCCCCTCAACCTTGCCCTCAACCCGCCTCTGTCCCAACCGGTTCCCTCAGCCAAAGATCTACTATGTGGTCTAGGCTTCAGCGCCACTATATAGCGAGGATGGAACAATATGAGAAGGGCAGTCAGCATCTACTTGCAGCGAAGAAATGGGCCAATATCCCCCCTGCTTCTTCTTGCAGTAGGCAGCAAAGTATAGATGTTGGAGATGGCATGGAGTCATGTTGTGAGGGGTCAGCCTCTGCCCATACCAAGGACCGGTGCTGAGAAAAGCAGATGACAAAGAAAACACAAATAGTATGATGATGTAGCCTACCGCACTTGGGAGCCGGGTTGAGAGCAAGGGCTTCATCATCGACAGGAGCGGCGCAGCCAGCAAGTGGGTTTGTGTGCCGTGAAGTCAGCAGGATACAGCAGTTGAGGTCGGAAGCCAAGCTACCAAGGTGGTAAAAAACCCGCTTCGCAGGTCCAAGAAAGTAGGCGCACAGGGGTCAGCGAGGAAGCGGCGGTAGTAGTCACTCGTGCGGAGCAGTTGGGCGGAGTAAAAAACCAGATACACGGCGGTGTGGGTAGTTCTTTGCTAAGAACACCGAGGAGTCCGAATAGGGTTATGTAGAATCTGTAGCAGAAAAGTGAAGGCGGTGGCCAGGAGCTAACGATGGCACCTACGGCCCTGAGCTCAACACAAAGCAGCGTCACATCCGGTGGCCTGTATGAGAAAACTGGCTCAGATGTGTGTCCATCCTAACCAGTCCCCAACCTACCCGCCAATGCAGCAGCAGCGCCCAGTGGCAATACGAACGCCAATTGCAGCAGTCAAGGCTCCACCACCTCTGCAGAAGGGAGCTGTTTCTCTTTGACATCATCACCTGGTCCAATGCTCCCTGCTCCTCCGCTACTCATGGCGCCACAGTCGATCAGCGAGGCATTGCAAAAGAGACAACAGAATGCGTCCAACCAACCTAGAGATGCAGAAGCAGAACCATCTCCTGTCCAGTTGTAGAACAGCAGTCCCTCCCTTTTCAAATGTGGACTCAGTACTGTTCAGCAATGAACTAATGGCTTGTGCCGAGCCGATATGGAGAGTTCCAAGCCGTAATTTCTTTTCCAAAAAGGCAGTACCAGCACTTCATAAATAGTAGAGAAACAGAAGTGGGCCGTCCTTGAGCTTATCCGGTTTGTTCCAAGGAGCACCGGCAGCGCGGACTTCTGGAGCTGTAACTACGGGCAGGGCCAGTACATGGTCCTTATATACGTGCCCACTGGTTGAATGTGCTTTCTGCCCGAGGCACACCATCAACTTGGACCAGGAGAAAACGCCGCTTTCTCCTCCAACAGTTGTTCAACTGCGGCTCCTGTCCAATGTCCGCCACCTCCTCCTCCACCACCACCTCCACCACCATCATCTCAGCCGTCCACAAGTACTGCTCCATCATATACCACATGTGTAGGGCACACGGTGTCACGCAGTTCTACCCTGGCTTTCCTCGGAGGAACAAAGTCCACACAGGGGAGGAACTGTCCCCGCCCGTCATGCAGCAAGTAAATCGATTTGGCATATTCTCCGCGCCAACTGCCAATCGGAACCATGGTGATAGACAAAGGGAGTAAAATGGTGTCCGTGCTGCAACCGAGAGGGATGGTCATGTGGCCCTGCATGGCGCATGTTTTCAATCTGTTGTGAAAAGGTTCCTGAAGTCTTCCACCGATCATGCAGAACAGTCTGAAAATGCAAGGAAACTGTGCAATCACTTCATCCATTACCTACAAAGCAAGGAACACCCTCCTCGAGTTGCAGCGGCAGAACGGCCTCCCCCAACACCCACTGTATATGAGAAGTGATCCACCCCTCGGAATTCCACCTGCACATGTTGGACCGACTAATAACAGAGAAAGGCCTTATACGATTTTTATTGATGGATCCAGGCGGACAGGAGGTACTCCCCTGTGTAACTTTGATGTCAGCCATGTGACAGCTCATGTGGTGACACCTGCCGTTTGTTTTGAGCCATTCGAAGAGGCGACTTTATTTGTCAGTCGCCAGACTTATGGATGAATACACGTCATTCCACTGCTTCATGGTCCTGGAACAGAATGGCTGAAAAATCTGTCTAGGCAGGGGACTGAGACGTGGCGTACTACATCTCGCGCCACATGCGACGGAGGGGACCGAAATGGAGGAGGAGGAGGACATTGGAGCCAGAACAAATGGTTCTGAGTGAAATGAGTGGATTTTCTACCCAGCGTGACAAGAGAGGAGGAAGCAGGAGCAGCTTGAGGAGGTATATGGAGACATTAGAAGACGAGGCAGAATGACCCGCAAGCACCATGGCAGTATACAGTTAGATGTGAGGCAGGGAGCCCCCTCGGAGTCCTTGTGCAGATGGCCCGCATGCATTCTGATATTGCCTGCTAATGACAGCTGAAATATCCCCATCCGGCAGAGGGATGACTTCCTGCTCTCCACCCTATTGGACCCTCGCTACCGTCCAGAAATGGAGCCTGTTTTCCCTACCTGCAGAGATGGAGGACAAACTCTAATACTCTAAATAGGGGAAAATCCTATGTAGTCAGTTGGCCTCTGCCTATGTGCGGCATCATCCCTCTTCTGACAGGTCTAACCGGGAGGGGGGGGGGGGTTCTTCAGCGCTCTCATCCTCCTGCCGCGGCTGCTGGTGGTAGGTGGGGGGGGGGGGGGAGGAGCAGTCCCAGCTCCAGCCGCAGCCACCTAAGTCTGGAGTCCCTGAGGAGCTGCTTCCGTCACCCGCCTAGTGTGGAGGGAAGTCGCCAGCAGCAGCAGGACCTGGAGCAGTCTCTGAACCAACAGGTGGTGGCCTACTTGGACAGCACTCTGCCACCCCAGTTAGAAGATCGGCTGGACTACTGGCCAGCCAAACTGGATGGGTGGCCGCAACTTGCCGAGTTTGCAGTGGAGAAGCTGTCCTGTCTGGCATCAGAGCGGGTGTTCAGGGCCGCGGGGGCCATCGTTACCCCAAGGAGAACCCGCTTGTCCACGGGAAATGTGGAACCTGACCTTTGTCAAGATAAATCAGGCGTGGATCGGCCAGGATTTACACATCAGCCATGACACCTCACCCAAACTGTTAGAAATGAGTCTGGGTTCAAACTACCTGCCTCAGCCACTATTCTGATGCTGCCACTTGCCTGATGCCACACATCTGCTGACAGTTTCTCCATCTGCCTACCACCATCTATACCAGGGACTGGTATGCCACCCACCTCCACACTCTGTCATTGTGCCACTCTATGACCTCATGCTGCTGCTGCTGTTGCTGTGACCACACTGTTTCATTGTGCCACTCTCTGACCTCATGCTGCTGCTGCTGTTTTTGCTGCTGTGGTCACCTCCACACCCTGTCATTGTGCCACTCTCTGACCTCATGCTGCTGTTGCTGGTGCCGTGACCACACTGTGTCATTGTGCCACTCTCTGACCTCATGCTGCCGTTTTTGCTGCTGCGGTCACCTCCACACCCTGTCATTGTGCCACTCTCTGACCTCATGCTGCTGCTGTGTCTGCTGCCGTCACCTCCACACCCTGTCATTGTGCCACTCTCTGACCTCATGCTGCTGCTGTGTCTGCTGCCGTCACCTCCACACTCTGTCACTGATGTTGCCACCTTGTTTTTTTTCGCTGCCATGACTTATCAGGCTACATTCCCGCTTCAGTTTTTTGGTCAGTTTTGCCCTCCTAAGTGCCCAGGGAATTTTATAGTGAAGCGATTCTAAGAGCGGCGGCAGTCATCTGTGTGTCATACTAAATCACAACATTGTATGAAGACCAAACCAATCTCCCTCTGCATATTTAAGCATGGCACAACATTTTACAGCACCCTACAGGTTCTGTGCAGCCTGGAAATAGCTGTTTTTAAACGCGATTCGTCCCAAAATAATTCGGACCGAAACGAATTTTGTCAGAAAATTTGGCAAATCGAATTTTTTAGAAATTCGGCCATCTCTGGCGGTCACTGACCAAATCAATATATCAACATCAATAACAACAATATACAAAGGACCTAATAATACCATCCTATATCACTACCCTATAATGACTAATACCATCATACTATAATTGATCATATCAACATACCAAGACCAATATTACCAATAACAACAATATACAAGGACCAAATAATACCGCCACAGCACATAGCTTGCAGCTTTAACTCTTTACTTTCCTGTCTGGTTTGCCTCATCCAGAACTTTCTATCCAATTTGCTACACTTACAGAAACTTTTGGAAGATATATAATTTACCACTGAAGGACTACCTACCCATGATAATTATGGCCTGAGGCAATGTAGAATAGCAGATCAATAGAATGACAAAAATATTGCAGTACTTAAGTACCGTAGTATATTGTACTGGTGATCACATCTACAAGTACCGAAGTGAGCTTAAAAATAACTAAAATATTTTAAAAATATTACCACCATAAAATGGTCAATTCTGCTATAAAATTGTAATTAAAAATGTAAAAAAGTCATATGTACCCTAAAATAGAAAATAATTGAAATAAAAAATAGCTAACCACACAAATATCCCTAAGACCGCTCAGCTGACGGAAAAAGATTATTGGTCTATGAAAGTGACGCTGCACAGTAAAAATAAAATATGTATGGGTTTTTGGGTTTTTTACTAATAAAAATACACTAAACACTACATATAAAATCGGGTATCTGCAGCATTCTACTGACCTACAAAAGAACATTAACCCCTTACCGCAGGAGCCAGTTTTGGTCTCTCTGATAGAGCCCCATTTTTTTTAAATCTGGCATGTCACTTTATGTGAGAATAACTTTTTGACACTTTTACCTATCCATGTGATTCAGAGAATGTTTTCTATTGACACATTCTGCTTTAAGTTAGTAAGAAATTTTGGTCCAAAAAGTCTGTTTATTTGTGAAAAAGTATCGTGAAAAATTTGAAAAATGTACCATTTTCAAACTTCTAAAATTTCTGCGTGTAAGACAGATAAGCATTCCACTCAAAATAGATAACTAGCATCTACCATACGTCTACTGTAGGTTGGAATAATTTTTTAAATAGTCTTTCTTTTTAGGGGGCTTAGAAATGTAATAGTAATTTTAAAATTTTCAAGAAAATTTGCAATATACAATTTTTAGGGACCAGTCCAATTCTGACATGACTGATTGGCTTGTATGTTAGATACCCCCATAAATGACTTCATCTAAGAAACTACACACCTTAAAAGTATTCAAAACAGCATTTAGGAAGTTTATTAACCCATTAGGTGTTTCAAAGGAATTAAAGCAAAGTGGAGGTGAAATTTCAAAATTTCACTTTATTTTTGCAGCTCTTCAATTTTTATCCATTATTCACAAGAACACGGTAGGCGAGACCAGGGAAATGCAATTTAATGTTCATTCCTCAGATTCTGACGCTTTCAGAGATATCTCATATGTGGCCCTAGAGCACTATTTGGCTCAACCACAAGCCTCAGAGCAGGAGGAGCACCTACTGGACTCTGGGGTATCATTTTCATTACGACTTCATTTAGTCGCCATTTCAGGTTTGCGGAATCCCCTAAAAAGACCCCATAATGAAAACTACCCCCTTTGAGGAATATATCCAGTGGTACAGTGAGTATATTGACCCCACAGGTGTTTCAAAAACTTTTTTAGCGTTAGAAAAATCTGCAATTTTATCATAAAATTTTTAATTTTAACAAAGAATCCTGGGTAAAAAAAGCCCCTGAATTTTTTTTTTATGCAATTTCTTCCAAGTTCAGCAATACCCTTTATATTGGTGTAAACTGCTGTTTGGGCGCATGGCAGGGCATGTAAGAGAGGGAGCGTTATCTGGCTTTAGGAACGCAGATTTTGGTGGGTGTCATACTGCATTTGCTAAGCCCCCAAAGTACCAGAACAGGTGAAACCATCCAGAAGTTATACCATTTTGGATTCAACACCCCTCATGGATCTCATCTAGGAGTGTATTGAGCAGGTTTTCCATAGTTTTATTTTTTATTTATTTATTTTTTATTTTTTTTAACATTGGCTCATAAAAATGTGGGGGGGGATAATGCATTTCCTCATTTTTTTTTTGGGTTTCAATTTTACAGCGTTCTCCGTGCAGAGTAAATGACTGGATAACTTTACTATGGGGGTCGGTACAATTACAATGATATAAATTTTATATATTTTTTTGTGTTTTATTACTTTTATACAATAGAAATAGGTCTATGAAAAGTTGCTTTTTATGTTGTCCTATTCCGACAGCCATACCTTTTGTATTTTTCTGTATATGGAGCAGATTATGGGTTTGATTTTTGCGGGATGAGTTGACGTTTTTTTTGGGACCATTATGGGGGGCATTTGCCGCTTTGTTCACTTTTTATTAAGGTTTATGTGAAGCATTTTGAACAAAATACAACAATCCTGTTATTGTTTTCATTTTTATATTTTACAGCGGTCATCATGCGGTATAAATGACACGCCAACTTTACTCAGCAAGTCAATACGATTACAGTGATACCCAATTTGTATTTTTTATGTTTTACTGCTTTTACACAATAAAAACTTTTATTCAAAAACGAAAACACGTGTTTGCATCAGCGGAGTCTGAGAGCCATAACTTTGTTATTTTTCTGTGTACGGAGCTGTGTTGGGACTTGTTTTTTGCCGGATGATCTATGTTTTCACTGGTATCATTTTTGGAGGGACAAAACTTTTTGATCGCTTTTAAATCCACTTTTTGGAAGGTAGGGTGAGAAAAATACTGCAATCCTAGTAGAGTTTTTTATTATTATTTTTGACAGCGCTCACCATGCAGTATCCATGACAAGTTAGTTTTACTCCTTGGGTCGAGACGATTATGGCAATACCCAGTTTATATAGTTTTTTTTGGGGATATTTTGGGACCTTGCAACCAATTACCAGTTTTCATGATTTCAACATATAATGGTTGCCACAAAAATATTTAATATTGTATGTTGAGGGACTACTGTGTATTTTATTATCAGCATCCCATGGGAAAAGAAAAAGAAAAAAAAAAGTCGGATGAACAAAATAAAGCATCGGTACCAAAGATGATCAGAGGGGATGCTGCCACCTGCTGTCTGTATTTATTACAGATCTACTTTGTAACAAGTACAATGACTTTACCCAGGTTGACAAGAGGAAAAAGAAAAAAAACGAAGGTTGCAATCAATGAAACGGAGTCAACTGGTTTCTGTGGAAAACACTATAAATACTTAAAATTTCTGAAAAATCTAGGGACCAAGTGTGTGGTTTTAAATGAACAATTTTAATGTTCACACTGAGCCTCTTTTGACTTGTACTTAAATTTGGATTTTTGTACTTACCGTAAATTCTGATTCATTGGGGGACACAGAATGACTATAGGTATAGGCTTCTACCAAGAGGCAACACGAAGCAAAAAAGTGAAGGCTCCTCCCAGCATTCTTTAATCCCAGCTGCAGGCACTGTGGTAATCAATTTGTTCAAAAGCTGTAGTGAGAAACTAGCAGAAAAAAAAAAAAAAAAAAAAGTCCAAGCAAAACACTGCGGATGGGTGAGAATAGAGAAGTGGAACTCAAGCAGTGAGGACCAGCAGCTGCTGAAGCACCTAAAGGATAAACTGGGTGGAAGTGGTGTCCCCAATGAATCAGATGAGAAAAGGATTTTACGGTAAAGTACAAAAATCCAAATTTCTCATCAATATCATTGAGAGGCACAGAATGAACATGGGATGTCCAAAACAAGTCCCCAAGGGAGGGAACATGAAAGTTTAGCATGATTGGTAATAGAACCCTGCAGCAAAGCCAAATATAACAGGATGCGAATGCGCAGCCCTGTAATAAAAAAAGAAAAACATTTTTTAAAAAAGGACCAGCGGAGAAGACAAATTAGCTGCCAGACACACCTGTAAAGCAGAGGCACAGAGGTCAAGGAGCTACCTCAGAGAACAGTGGAAAAAAACACCCAAGTGAAGAGAGGGGGGAGATCTTTTTATGGTGCATGGTGTAAAGGATGTAATTCGGGACCAAGACAAAACCATCCTGGAGAAAAGAAGAGGTGTGAAACCACAATGTATAATGTATTGAGCCAGTCCTAGCTCCTTACATCACAGGTAGGAGAAAGGAGACTGGAGATGATAATGAGGCTGCCCAGTATAGATGTAAGAAAAATAAGGCTGGGTTCACACGGTGTAATTGCGGGACGTATTTCGCCCTGTAATTACGCCGTGTGTACAGGGGCGGGAGCGGGGCGGCAGCCTGACGGCCCCATAGATATTCATTATTCACAGCGCGTATTCGCCGCTAGTAATTGACTTGTCACTTCTCTCCCCGCTCGCCTTATTGTCCGAGCAGGGAGAGGAGACGTAATCCATAGTTCTCTGAGAACTGTGGATAACCGTAATGACTGGGACGTATTTCAGCCCGTACATCGCGCAGTACGGCGCGAATTACGGGCTGAAATACGTCCCAAAATAAGCCGTGTGAACACAGCCTAAGAATGATGGGCCCAATACCCAGATGCAACCAGACGTCATCAGGAGATAACTTAAGAAGAGAGGGAAAAGACAGAGAGTGAATGACTCCAGGAGAACTAAGCAGTCCCTGGAAATATATGAGATATTGGTCCGCGTGACGGCACAGACATGCACATAATGTTCCTGCCTTAATCCAACTTAAAATCCTGGATGAGGAAGTGAGGAAGAGGCAGTAACTAGGAAGAAAATAGAACAAAGCACTTTCCTTTATTTCTTAACAAGCAAAAAATTGCTTCAAAACTTGGATTTGCTCCTCTCCATGGAAATCTTTAGTAAAAGGTGAAAAGATTTGCTAGATCTGAAAGAGGAACCAGAGGACGCTTGGCATGAGCTAAAGTGTGAAGTACAGGCCAACATGGAACCGAAAACTTGCATTGAGAAAAAAAAATGCTGACCATCATAGGGCAAGAGGGGAGGAAGGGCAGTAATAAGAGCTGAGGCCTAGCTCACAAACCACAGTATTATCTCAGCTAACTCTGGTAAGAGTAAAGAGGCATAGCAAAACTGAAGCCATAAGGAGGTGAGCACCAAATGAATGTGGGACTACCCCGGAATATGAGTCCCCTAAAACGAACACAACAGAGGTGTCTCTAAGGGCATTACTTTCAGTGCTTCTTATAAAGAAACGCATTTTTAAAAGCAATAAAACAGGTAAGTGGGAGGGCCCCATGAGCACTAGTCACACAGGTCCTCCCATGGCAGCGCTGCAGAACTGTTGCACTCTGATGGAAACTGTTAGAATTAGGGCATGTCCCCACAGCACGGGTTTTCGGCCGGTTTTTCAGATCGCCTGAAAAACCGTCCGAAAACGAGCACAATGGTGCTCTATGGAAAATCCGTGCCGCAGTCCCCACTGCACGGGTTTTCCGTCGGCCGGTTTTTCCGCCCGCAAAACAATGAACATGCACAATCTTCTGTTCGGTTTCCGCCCCCCCCCCCCGCTCCCCCCTGTCCCCCCCTGTCTCCCCCCCCCTCCCTGCCTCCCCCCGCTGCGGCCGTGGGGACGGCCGCAAAACAGTACAAATACCGGCCAGTTATTTGTCCTGTGCAGTGGGGACGCACCCTTATAGCTGCACATTCCCCTGAGGTCCCAGAGGAGAAGCTATGTTCTGATAGCTTTATTGCCTTCCCAACACACAGTTTATAACAAATCGTAATCTGCAGGTACTGGAGGACATATATGAGGTGGGGGGGAGGGACAGGCCATGCTTTAGTGGGGTTTTGCCACGAAGTAAAATTGACATGGAAAGCTTGCAAATTAAATAAAATTTTCACCTTTTATCATTATTAAAAATTCTGTAGTATCTTTGTTATAGCTGCTACTGATCCATAGTGTACAGCTCGTCTCCAGGGCACACGACTAGTGACGAGAGCTCCTCCGTCTTGCTGTACATGCTCAGACATCACCTCTCTTCCTCGCAGCTACTGTTAGTCTCTTCCCTGTCTAGTAGTCACACACACACTCACTCATTGCTAAGCGAATGTTGAACCCTTGATGCGTTCATTCTACTCCTGTCCTCTGTGCTCCTTAGTAGTTAAACAGTGCAAATAAAAAAACACTCAAATCAGGTATGGGGCATTGAGTAAAAAAAAAAAATAATAAAAAAAAAATCCACATGTTTGGCTCCAGCAAGGATTTGATCATAAGACTTATGTTGAAAGGCAGAAGTGCTAACCACTCAACTACATTATATCTACTGACAGCTCATTACATAAACAGACCTTCATTTGAGTGAGCACTGTGTGGGGAAAGGCATTGTGATGTCAGTCTGCTGAGACACATGATTTGCAATTATTCAGCTATGATTAAGGAGCCTCGGCTTCAAACGCGTCAGCTCTCATCAACCGCATGTAACATCTGCTCTTCCATGCATGGGTTATTTTTCGTATATGCACGTTTTTTATTTGTATCCAATAACGTTTACTTGAATTTTTCAATATTACTGGGTAGTGGATATCGTAGCGGCACTTGGACTTTTTTTTAGTGTATACAGACCACGAGGCGGTGGCAGTACCTGGCTCTATCCCACACGGGAGCATTGCTGTAAAGAGGAGCATACCCAATATTTGTTTGTTACATTATTTGCAATGCAAACAAATCACACACACCACCTTTTGAGCACACAAAGCTGAAGAAAAATAAATTGGGAATTAAAATGCCTTTATGGCAAAACCCCTTTAACGGCTATGCCACACAGGCTTCAGCAGGTAGGAAGAGCTCATAGCCATGTGCAGACCAGGCAAGAGAAGAGCAGGTAATGAGCAAACTATGAGCAAAAACACATGTGCAGGACAGTCAGCAGTTGTGCAGACCACAAACCAGGAAATAGGTTTATAAATCTGCTGCCACTGCAGAGGCCACATAAGTCATGCCAACACCATGCAACAAAAGAAACAAGTAGCCCAAAAGCCAATACACATAACCAGTACAGGCAGGGGAATAAAACTCCCATCCTGGAAATTTGTGATGTAAAACACCAAGCATCATTACCTTACCCGAGTGGTCATTGCACAGGGTGGTGATTTACCGGTCTGGCATCTTCGGGCACACACGCGTTCACTCCTTTGGTACATCGCAATGAAGTGGGGTTACTGGAGAAGTCCACTTCTGCAGTTGCAGAAAAGAAGCATGGGTTACCGGTGAAAAATAAGCACATGCAGTTTCACCCCTTTGACATCTTGCACCTCATAATTGTGAAAACTCCCTATGTGGTATGTGTGACCAGGAGGGATTATGTCTAACGTGGCAACCACAATGACGACCCCCTGACAGGTGAGGAGATAAACCTCCATCACCTCCTGAAAGAGAAGGATGGGGAGAAAACTTAAAAAAAAAAGAAGAAAAAAGAAACAGTGCAGCAGACCTGAACATACAGCAGGTAATGTATGCCTCCTACACACAAGCCAAAATGTATTAGCTCAATGCCTGCAGCTGGGATATAGGATGCTGGGAGATATCACTTTTTTGCTTAGTGCTTCCTCCTAGTAGAAGCCTATACCCATGGTTATTCTGTGTCCCCCAGTGATATTGACAAACACAGTACACAGACTTTGCATTAAAATTAGTATGCTTCTTTATCTCGAGTGTCCTGACAGCTTATGCATGCCTCTTGGAGTACATATTCAAAGAAAGTATACCCTCTTTGAATTTTACATAAAAAACCCAAACCCGGTTATTAGAAAAGTCTTAACATTAGGGAACTACAACCTCAGATGAACACCACATGAAAAATTACACCGTCATTATTTAACCCCTTAACAGCAAGCGCTATTTTTTTTTTCACATTAGTTTTTCTCTTCCTGCCTTTCCAGTGCCTTAACTTTATTTTTCCATCTACAAAGGAGGACTTTTATTTTGCAGGACAAGATGTATTTTCTAATGGTGTCATTCACCGTGCCATAGAATATACTAGGAAACCACAAAAAAAATTCTAAGTGGGGCAAAATAAAAATGTACTTGCTCCATGTTTGCAAGCAGACATGGTAGAAAACATGGTCGCAATGGAAGCCTTCACAAGGCTTCCTGCTGCCATGTTAATGAATCGGGAGCTGGCGATTTCACCACAGGCACCTTGATCAGAGTAATGGTGTGCAGCACCGTTTCTCATTGATTTAGATGCTGCAGCCATCTTTGCCGCGCAGTGTAAGGTGTTTAACAGCACGGGATGGCGCTGGCACCATCCTGGGCTGTAACTGCTGAGTGTTAGCTGCAATTAGCAGCCAACACTCAGTGGCCATGTAGTGGGATCGCTGAGTGATCCCGTTGCAAAGCTGCTTACCGGCATTAGGACGTAATCATACGTCCATTGTCGGTAAGGGGGTTAACAAAAACCAGATCAAAACGCAGAAGCAGCTTGTAAAAAATTAAGTACGCCTTACTGCTTCCATAGAGATTAGAAAGTTAAAGTAGAAGCCAAGTTATGCTAATCATGTCCTTAATTAATCATCAGGAATTGTGACCACCAGTATAAAAGCAGAAATTGTCAGTTTGCAGCTCAGGAGCATTTAGGCATGTGTTAACATAGCGCCAAGGAAAAGAGACCCTAACAATGATCTAAGAGAAGCAATTGTTGCTGCCAAAGAACCTGGGGAGGGCCGTAAAGTCATTTAAAAAAAAAAAAAAAAAAAGGAAGGTCCATAATTTTACAGTGAGAAAGATTTTTCATAGATGAAAACAATCAAGACAGTTGACAAGCTTCCCAGGAGTGGATGTCCTAGCAAATTCTGGTCATGGTCAGATTATGAAATGCTCAGAGAAACTGCAATTGTAAAAGCCAAGAACAACCATTTTAGACTCAACAGGATGCAATAGCATGTGAAATGTTCAAGTCCATGACCAAACTACTTGAAAATAAAACTGGAATAGTATGTTTGGAAGGGTTGCCAGGAGAAGAAGAAAAAAAAAAAAAAAAAAAAAAGACATGGTAGCATGGCTTAAGTTTGAAAAGACTCCTCAGACAGTGGGGCAGATTTATTAGTAGTGTCTAACTCTAAAACCGTTTTAAGTTAGACTACACAGTCTTACAATGCACCACATTTATCAGTGTTCATACATCACTTTTAAGTGGGCTTACTTTATGCCACTAGCTGCGTCCAAATTTTGCCGCATGGTGTCACATAAGCCACGCCCCTTCAGTCAGACGTGGAGGATATATATGTCTAGAAACTGTTTAAAAAACAAATCAAATGTGGTGTAAAGCATGTTTGCCATTATTTTTGGCATAAATTGTGCCAGAATTCCGACCCAATTGTCTTGATAGATGTGCCCCAAAGTCCCTTAAACAGACGACCAAAGTGGAGATACTTGATCATAATGCACATAGCCAAATTTAACAAAACCAAACATCAGCACAATACCTCATGACTCAACCCTGGACCACCATAGTTAACAGGATTTGGGATTGTATTGCAACCACAGGATCTGGGCACCTAGTAGTCATTGAGTAAAACAGGAGGCTATCTAAGTACCAAGACTTGAACGAAACTAGGTCATGCAACAGAACAGTGATTCCAAGCACACCAGGAAATCTACAAATGAATGGCTGGAAAAGAAAACAAGGTGTTGCAATGGCTGAAAGTTCAGACTTTAATCCAATTAAAGTGCTGTGATAGGACTATAAGAAAGCTATGCATGAACTGAAGCAGCATTGTAAGGCTGTATCCACACAACGAGTATTTCAAGTTGGAATCCACCCAGATTCCACATTTGTGGCATGGGGCATACTTTGTGCATTCTTCTTCATCTAAAGTTCTATTTGTATAATTTTAAAAACTAAAAAAAAAAGACCAGATATTTTATATAAATTTATTTACGGTTTCCTCCCTGAAAATAAGTTTTCCCAGGAAACAAAACCACCACCACAGCATCAAGCATTGAATAAAAAGATTTTGTGTGTTCTGCTTTATTCATACAGCGTGCACTCCATATACAACACAACATAAGCCCCGAATGTTTCCTCTCCTTCTCAGACAGAAGAGGGCCCCAAAGCTTATTCCTGTATAGGATTCTATGGTCATAAATATCTGGGCTGAACAGGTCAGCAGTAAATCATTTGCATATAGAATAAGAAATTTATAAGTTACATTACTTTAAGAAAACAAAATCCTACAGTAAGAAAAACTTATATGTACACCACATATTCAAATGTAATGAAATATAGAAAAAGGTTTGGAACAAACTGTATACTTTGAATGTGGTTTTTAGTTATGGAGTGATCATATTTTACATATCGTAAGTTAAGATGCATTGGGTTCATGTATTAACATTTCATGGAATACAAAAATGACCAAAATGTCTAAAAATAGAGGTGAAAATGTGTGGCATTTGTTCTTTTGGCCTGGCAGTCACAATACTGCAACATATTCATATGTATACAATGCTATGTACTATACACCATAATGGCTTTTATCATAGCATAGTTATAACAAAATTGTGTAACATTTTCAATAACATGTCGCATGCCAACTCAGCTTTCCACAAAGTTATCCATGTTGTCAAGATCACAGTATTGGCTCAAGTGAGTTTTGCAGCTGCTTAGCGGTCTTAAAGAAACACTCCAGTCATTTTTTTCCAACAATAAAACCCTTGAAGGAGATCAGTCATGATTAGGCTTAAAATTTTCAGCTTTGCCCCATGATGTATCATTTCTAAACTGGATTTTTTCTAAAGGTTTCCTTCTGAGAAAAGAGTTTAGCTGCACTTGATTACTGAACCTTATGTAAAAGTATCAGGGTTGACATTTTCTGGGGTGGGGAAACCATTTGTCTAAAACAACAAAAATGCCACTACACTATAAAACCCATACTATAATAGAATAATAGGGAATAGAGAGAGCATAGTGAATTTATAATACAATAAGACAATAGGTACGTAAATACTCAGCATTTATTAATATATGACTGAAGTTTTCCTTTAAACTTTTACTCTACTTCGAAAGCTGCAAGTTTTTAAATGAAAAAAAAATAATCAAGAAATTTGTGATCTCTCTTAAAAATGTCAAAAATGTGATGAAAATATCTTCTCTATAGCACCACGGGAGTCAACTGGGAAAGGCAACTGTAGTCATAATCTAGATTATTAGCTAATGGAGCCTTTTAGGAACAGTAATGTAACACTAGAAAGTACTGGCTGCCTTAAGAAGAAAACCTATTAATCACCAATTGATTAGGTACAAAATGAAGACTGCATTATCCCAGATCTTTCAGTACAGCCTTTTTGAGAGCTTACCTGGAAACATTTTTGTTCCATTGTTACACAGTAGTTTTGTTTGATCATTAAATTTTTACATACTGTAGTTCTTAAATCTTTTAAATGCACCAAAACGGTGTCAGGAACTGATGCCAGCCTTTCATGCGCTCTAATTTAACCAAAAGACTCACCACGTATACAGTATTTACATACCAGTGATACACCATAAGGGGTGTCTACACTGCTCTGCATTCACATAGCTACATCTATAGTTATAAATTCAAAGAAAGGACACTTCTGCTGTACTGCTTCCTGAAAAGGGAAAACCTGTAAAACAATTTATTCCATTTACATCCTGAATTTTAGATCTCTAAATAGTTGTTCATTACAAACTGCCCTGTCAACGACTAGAAATCAGAAAGAAGGAGGCAGAGTCCCTGGTTTGCAAGTCTTTAAAAGACAAAAAAAAGAAAGGATTAGAAGTATCAAAATGTACAGTTCTTTGGTAGATACAGAGTCTGTGGAGTAATCGTATGCCCTCACTCATGGCATTTTCACTGCTGGCATTAGAAAGGTGAAGGCTAGACCCGTATCATAAGAGGTTCTCAAGCCAGTGTGGTTTTCTTTTTATTAATTCACACAGTTTATTTCTCTGTAAGGGAGAGCCGGAGAATCTCTGCCAGCTCAGCCTCTTCTTGGAGACGCATTTTTTCCTGTTCTTCCTGTTCCTTGGCAGACAGTTCCATAGCAAATTGTAAGTCTTTATCAAAGCTCTGAGAATGGCTGCTAAGACTAGAGTGGGCACTTTGAGAGTTGGCAAGAAGGCTTTCCTGGAGAGCCCTAGAAGATATGAATAAAATACATTTTCATACTAAATGTTTTGTTTCTTTAAAAAGGGTCCATGTCAACATCTTAAAAAAACAACTGAAGTGAATTTGTTGAATGTAGAAAATGATTTTACAGTTTACAACCAAGATACTGGTTATAAGCTACTGCCAATAAGAGGTTGATACTAGACCAAACATGTTAGCTTCTTCTAAATAGCCTTTACTTCCCTGCAGACATGGAGCTAATTAGTTTGTACACTATCAACTACTAGATGGCAAAAAAGTTAAACAGCACCTAGAACAAACTACTTCAAAGAGCCAAGAACAAGAGCAACCCATCCAGTAAAATTAGCAGCAGCTTAAACAGGAAAAAGAAATAATTGAGTGGACACTGTGCCCTGCCTCTGGAAGGTACTGAGGGTTGTTGCTCTGTTCCTCTGTCTTGGAAGAGGTACTTAATGTAATGTAATGTTGACGTGGGATCCTCCAAAATGGGTATTTAATCACTTTTCTGAATATATGGGATTACAAAAAGTGAAGCCTCTGAGAGCTACAGCATTGCTCAGCCCCCCTTAGTTTCCTGACAGTTTACATTAGACAGGACCAGGACACTGACAGGAGCTGATATGGCCACGCTTGCACTTCTTATCTGATCACAGGGAACATGAAGGAGCTTGCAAGGGACTGGGGAGAAAAAGCAATGAATGAGCCCGTGTCTTTTGTTTAGAGAATCCACTGGTTGTAATGTAATTATTTGAGTAAACCTTGCAGACAATTCCTGGCTCTCTCTCAGCCAACTCCCTTTCCCCCGACTCAGCATGCTTTATTTCTCTCCTGAGCAGATAAGAGGTAAGGAACTCACTTCGTGGCAAAACCTCTTTAATTAAAAATAACACACAACACTTTTCACCCACCCCACTTGGAGACAAATCAGGGAGATCACGTTGTATTAGAATAGAGAGATTCCCACCTAGAAATAGAAATTTGCTGACTAGCTCTGTGTCGACAGGAGAGATTTGGCCTGTGGAGAAGTGAATACTTTAATTTAGTGTCTGCATCCTAGTAGCAGCATATATCCACAGTCTTCTGCATCCCTTAATGTCAAACAGAATCTGTCACCGAAGTAGACCGATAGGCCATGCTTTTTGGTCCGATGCACAAATCGTATATGTTAGGTAAATAGGGCAAATGTAATCTAATCTGGTCTTCTTTTACCCTAAAGATTTACCCTGTAGTATCCATCAGGAAAAATGTTCACAAAATCCAACTGGATACCAGGAATGGGGATAATTAACATGTGAATTGGACCTTACCAGAGAAACATAGGTTTTGTAAACACAAACAAAATGTTTTACAACAACTACAAAGATATATGCAAACTTCGTGAACACCTTATCAGTTGTACTCACAGGTGGAGGACCCAAAAACAGGTCCTAATCATGAGACATTCACAAAATACCATGTGGATATGTATCAATGCCTTCCATTGAAAAACCGTAATGTAAACTTGTAGTTTCACGTTTCTTCATTTACCTTTCATACTGAGCATCAAAGACTTGATTTGATGAAATACTTCCATTTGAATTGCTTTGCGACATTTGCTTTAAAAACAGAGACAAAATATCACAATTAATACACTTCATACTTTAAAGTTTTTTCAGAAAAAAATCACTGGTAAATATAGGAGTGACTGTTTATCACAGTCCATGCACAACTGCAGCAGTTTTGCACCAGCTTAAGCGACTATCAACTGAAATTATGCTATGTTGTCCAACACATCATTGTATTTGGTGGAATATTACTTAGCCAACGCATGGTTTTAAGACTTGCCTCCATCAAAAGTGAAATCCACAGACTACAAAAAATGTTTTATACAAAAACTGTGTGCGTTCTATTTGAATGGGTTGGATAATTCTTTCTGTACACTGACCATGGGTGTAAGCGTTTGATGATGAATGCCTGCAACTCTTCATAACTGTGACCCTCCAGGTTAAGATGAAAGTGCAGCTCTCTCTCAAAGGGACAGCACGTACCCTATCCCCAAACTTCTATCTGCATCCATCAAACTAGAAAGCCATGTCATAGGGTGCCTGGGAACCTGTGTACAAAGTTACCGTTCAGATATTTGAGCAGCTTATGACAACTGCTGCCCTGGACCTGAACTTGCAGCTAAAGCCATCTAAACAAAAACCTACATATATCACAATGTACATCAGGTACTAACTAACTATAGAAGTGAGAATCCCTCATTTACTACATCTGTAAGCCTTACTGTGAACCTGCCAGGTGGTTTGTGCTCCTATCTGACAGCAGGATCTGATCGAGGCAGGGAAGCCGAGCTCTGTGATATATAGATTTCTAGGATTTGGATCAGGATTTCTGAGTGAAAAGCAAAAAATATGAGCAGGACTAGGACAGTAAAATTCCTGCTTATCACATCCACATAAAGTGATTGACCGCTTTCCCTGCATCAATGTGTGTATAAAGGAAACTGCCAATCACTGTATGTTGAAGGGGTAAGCAGTACTTTCCGTTTTAAGATTTACTCTGCTCTTTACTCAGAAATTCTGCTTCAAATGCCATGAGCCTTTAGATCACAGAACTCAGCTTTTCTCCCTCAACCATATCCTGCTGTCAGAGAGGGCAGCAGAAACCACCTAAAAAGGTTTCTTGTAACTATTGAAATGTTCGAAAAACATTAACGGGGTTCTCTCACCAAGCTGTTGTTCCACTGAGCCAAAAGCAGTTTTAGATCATGCATCCGGTCTCTTCCTGGTCAGGCTGTGCATGGTTCTATAGCAGGGCTTAGCATATCAGCTTGGTATTCACAGCATTTTTAATAGCACTGACAAGAGAGCAGGAGATGTTATCTATAAGTGCAGAAGGCTACAAAGGCTATTAACCTACAGAAACCTGGGTGCAATCAGAGCAGATAAAATAATGTCTCCTCAACAAAGCAAAAAAAAAAAAAAAGCAATAGTTAGAAAAAAACTCTTCTATTATCGTATCCTACATGTTGAAAGCTAATCTTTGTAGTGAGCAGGGCTGTGGAGTCGGAGTTGATTTTGAAGGAGTCGGAGTCGTCATAAAAGGGACCGACTCCAACTCCCAAAATATATAATAAGTTGGTCCAGTTAGTTCGATGCAAAGAGCAAGAGGCATTGGATCCAGCCAGTGCTACTGCTCCCATATCTTCAGCCTCATCACATGAGGAGTGTAATTGATGACATGGAGCAGGCAAAGCGCTGCCCCAGAGGAAAAGATTCCGATCCCATGACAAACAAATTTCAGCAAAATTTTTCACCTGCTTTCAAAGAAGTAGAAGAGTTCAACCATTCATCAAAACGGACTGTGGCTGAGGCAATTCCTTTATACCCTGACATTGTTAGAGATGTTGCCCTTGTGGTCACCTCTTTCCCCAACCCAAGTTAGTATAGAGAGGCCGTTCTCTAGCCTGGAAATAATGAGATCAGATGTGAGGTCATGTATGCAGGATCTGATGGAGGCAATACTATTTCTCAGAACAAATTCAGAGACTCCACAAATGTTCCTGTAGTGTTCTACATATTTACAATTTGTTTGGGTTCTAAAGTCATACCCAATAAATATATTTTACACTGACAAGCAAAATGGTAACAATGTTTTGAATTTGTGACTTTCAGGCTCCATATCTCTCCATCCATCTTACACATAAATTTGACTTGCAAGTATTTAGCATCTGCCTAGTTCTGCAGATTCTTTCCTGTAACTGCATTGTTACTGTTGTGCTACTAAAAATCAAATTTTTAATTTATATTATTTTGTTTGTATTTGGGAAATCCACCTTTTGGTTTTCAATACTGCCTGAATCCTTCTGGGCTCTGAATCAGATTCAAGCATATCTTGACCAAAATGTGATCCCAGGTCTCTTCTACACATTCCCAATGTTGGAATACTGGACTTGGATACAAATACAGCTTTTTCTTCAACTCTACCCACAAGTGTTCAAAAGATCAAAACATTGTTACTCTTTTGCTTGTCTGTTCTACCTAAATAGCTTGATAATTGTATCATAAGGTGATAAACAGCCCGATGTTACCATTTCACTACAGTAAAGTTATCACTTAAACATGCGCCATGTATGAGGGAGTCAGGAGTCGGAGGTTTGGGAAATTGAGAAGTCGGAGTCGGGGCTTTGGCTTGCCGACTCCACAGCCCTGGTACTAGCGAGACAACCGTTTTAATGATTAAACTAATTTATTTCTTATTCCTGCTGTAAAAACAACTTTTCCTTGACAACTTCAAAGTCCAGTACGTAAGACGGGCTTTTTTGTCACCATTATTTGTGGTCTTCCTGCTTTCTTTTGGTTCTACCATATATTGCACTGTTTGATAGTATTGTTTATATTTAGATTTGCATTATTTACCTATTTTAATTTTTGGGATAGCTCCATCATTGTATTCTGTGTGGTAACATTTCATGCATATCCCGTTCAAAGAGGTGAAGTTTTGGGGTTCCATACAGGATCCAGAAATATGTTAGCAGTTTTTAATTGTTTATACTGCTTTATTTCTGCCTATTTTATGACTTATAAAACATTTTTGATGTGCAGCAAACTATTTGTACATCCCTTTCTCTAGTTTGTCTTGTATAGTATTTGCATGTTCGCTTGCATTTACCTTTACTTCAGGTGGCACCTATGTTGTTTATGGTAATAGCACAACTATGCACTTCCGTCAACAGGTAGAAAACTCGCACGCGGCAAGTTCCCGAGCAGAGCATGCATGCCACGATCAGCTCGATATAAAAGAGTAAAAGGCAGCCTACTGGAAAATACGCATCCACACTTGACTTCGCTTAATGAAAAGGATGAAATATATCTTTTTATCAACTTTTAATTTTAAAAAGGGACACTTTTGTATCAATGTATTGTAACTGTAAAATTAAAGATTATATTTTAGCCTGGGGTTTTTTGTGGTGCAGTCAGTGAGCTGGTCCACTGTAGAACATTGATGATTCCTTGCAAACCTTTGTAGCCAGTGTTCCCCTATCATACGAATGGCACTAGGTGCTCTGCAGTTTCCATGTTGCTTATTTACAGTGGTGTCAAGATACACGTCTATTACATCAGCACACACGTCTATTACATCAGCACACAAATACTGCAACACTTGGCCCGAAAAGCAATAATAATTTTTTTGCAACTCTGATAAGTCGCTTTTTTACCCATGACAGCAAAGAGGTATAAGTGTGTAGACCGCTTATCGCACAACTTATATACCCACCAAGCCAGCTCCAGACACATGACAACCTGTGTGTGCTAAGCACTGCCAGCATCAATAGTAAGAAGTGGTCATGGTATTGTGACTTGACCGTGTAAATATAGATTCAGTGTGGCCGATTTATCAATACTGTCTTAGTGTAAAGTTAGACTAGACACCCTTACAATGTGCCACATTTATCAGTGTTCATAACTATGGCGCATGTTAGAACTGTCTAATCTAAGTTTACACCATTTTTAAAGTTGGCTTACTTTATGCTGCTAAACTGTGCCAAAAATTTGGCATACTTTTTTGGTGCTCAGTGTCGCAAAAAAGCCATGTCCCCTGTATATGAGGCCACACCCCTGTTACAGAGGCCACATCCTTTTTTGTCATCAAGTTTTGTCGCCGAAGTCCCTAGAAACTGTCTAAAATACATATAAATGAGGTGTAATGCATGTATGATATTTTTGCTGCAAATTGCACCAGAATTCTTGATAAATGTGCCCCAGTATATGTAGCTGAAAAAGATAGTTCCCTTTTACGGTTTTATTAAAATTTAGTTTTTACCAGATTTTCTATAGGTACACATTTAAAGCTGACCTGATTTCCACTGCACTCTAGAAGACTCTGCTGAATAGCAAACTGCATGATTTCATCATCTTCATCACGAATATGCAAGCTCCTTCCATTTTCCTGAATATGGTAGGATGGTGGAATATCAAAGACCGATTGATCTACTTCAAATTTTGGAGCAGCAGTGGCTGAAAAGAAAAGGGACAAACAAAACAGTTAAAAAAAGGGATATCTATTTTCTAACAGTGCAGAATGTTATCAGCCAAGAGCAATCACCTTCTTCTGGTGTTCCTCTTGGGGTGGTTGGAGATTTGTCTTCTGCTGTGGAGCAAATGTTCACATTCCCAAATGTAATTCTTGCATTCAACACATGAAATAAGGGGATTTCTGTGGGGAGAAACCAGCACTTTTTTTTAGTTTTTGCCTCCTTGCATTTCAACAGTCGTAACTTCTTTATTTTTTCAATGACTAAGTTGTATGAGGCCTTGATGTATTCAGGACAAGTTGTACTTTTTGAGGGAATAGTTTAAAGTTCACTTTTATATTCTTGCAGAATTTTTCTATTTTTTTTTTTTTTTTTACATTTTAGTTTTTTTTTTACACCATTCACATTTCATACTTAGTAACGTGTTAGATTAATTCTACAGGTTATTATGATCACATGGATACCTAATATGTATAGTTTTTCTGTTTATTATGTATGCACAATTTTTTATTAAATATTTATTTTATTTATACACTTTTTTTACATCCCATGAAGGAATAAATTTTACTTTTTATTTATTTTTTACACATAATGCATTAGCATATTGATATATGCTAATACATTATAATCTGTGTCAATTAGACACAGGCAGCAATCAGGGCAGCACACTGTGTGCCCTGACTGCTGTCTTGTTACACAGACCGCACTGGGGCTACTCTAGGTCCCCAGGGCTGACTGTGCAGCCGTTCCCCGGGCTCTTTCGGATAACCGGGAGTCTCGATCACCAGACAGAGCAGGGGGAAGCCCTTTGATTATGCTACAGTCACTGACTGTGATAATCAAAGAGTTAAACGCCGGGGACCGGAGGTTCCCCCCGCTTTCCGAGGCTTGCAGAGGCAGTGCTGGTTACAGAAATGTGAAGTACAGCTCTGTTTGTCGCTGCAGACAAACTACCAGAAATGCTCACTGCCAAAAGACGGCGGGCGGTTAAAGGGTTAATCCATACATCATTGTGATGTAGTAGACTTCAAAGTTTGTTGTGAATATTCAGAGCAGATTCCATACTAAAATCTGCAACCAAGACACAGCCCAACACATTTAAGTAAGGTTCTCTACAAAACATCATTTACACATTGCAGAAACATAACTGCTGCATGTGCACATAATATAGACAAGGTTATCAGGGAACTAAAAGGAACTCCTCCTCTGGATTGTTGCTTGTGTGGTAACGCAAGATATTTTCTTAAAAGGGAACCTGTCAGGTGGTTTATGCTGCCCTTTTCGATAGAAGAGAGGCCAAATTCTGATATTTAGGTTTATAGGATTTGAGAAAAAGCAGAGTAAATTCTGATTGGATTCCTTAAGTGACAGTAGCAATATTCCTGATCCTGTCCACATATAGTGATTGATAGTTTGTCAGCTTTCTCTCCCTCAGTGTATACAGAACAATCACATTATGTGAGCGGGGTAAAAAGCACTTTCACAGACTTTCTTTGCTGATCACTCAGATCTTCATAAAATCATATAAACTTATAAATCACAGATCTTAGCCTCAACCCCTCTTTCACATCTTCTACTTAGATAGGGCAATAAAAACCACCAAACACGTTCCCTTTAAAATGTGCCAATTTGTTAGCAGTGCCTATATACAAAAGCACCAGGCAATTATTAGGATAGATGTAGCGCTCTCCTAATAAATAGAAATACCAAGAAGTGATGGGCACCACCAGATAATAATAGGTGCTGCAAATGTAAAAAATATATACAATGGGTGAAATAAATATTGAACACGGCACCAATTTTCTATGTAAAGGTGCTATTGACATGAAATTCTCCCTAAATGTAGGTAACAACTTATCCTATCCACACAGTCAAAGAAATAAAACCACCGATGTCCATAAATTAAGTTATGTGTAACAATAAGAAATGACAAAGAGAAAAAGGAAAGCCTTTGTTGGAGATGACGGCTTCAAGACGCCTCCTGTATGGATAAACTGGTTGCATTCATTGCTCAGGTATGCTTTACCCTTTCTTCCACACAAACTCTTCAAATCCTGCACCTTCCATGGGCTACTTCTATGAACTCTGAGCTTTAGTTCCTTCCATAGATTTGCTATTGGGTTCAGCTCAGGTGATTGGCTGGGCTATTCTAGCAGCTTTATTTTCTTTTTTTTTTTTTAAACCATTTGCGAGTTCCCTTGGCTGTGTGTTTGGGATCAGTGTTTTGCTGAAAAGTTCCCCCTTGTTTCATCATCGTGGTAGATGGCAGCAGATTTTTATCAAGAATGTCTCAATACATTTGTCCTTTCATCCTTCCGTCAATTATATGAAGTTTGCCATTCCCGTGTGCTGAAAAACAGCCCAAACATCATGATGTATCCACTTCCAAACTTCACTGTTGGTGTTTTGGGGGTGACATGCAGTGCATTTTGGTCTCCAAACATGGTGTGTATTATAGCATCCAAAAAGTTCAATTTTGTTTTCATCTAAACAGACCATATTATCCCAATATTTCATTCAAAACGCTTTATTGAAGGAATGAAACAAATAAAATACAAACGGTTGAAAGAAAAGGGAGACCCCGGGAAAGGGCTCAAACGTAAAAAACCAAAAATCGGGGAACAAAAAGTAATAAAACCCAAAAAAGACACATAAGTAAAAAGGAGGGGGGAAAGGAAAAACCCAGTAAATTCCCCAATTTTGCAAAATAAAATTTGGCAAAAAAAAACCCAAACATAACATTTAATTTTTTTAAACCCTGAAAAAGAAAACCAAAAGGGGAACTTATGGGAAAAACCGAGGACCCAAAATAAAATGGAGAACACACAAGGACAAGGAAGAAATAGTAGAGAAAAAGGGGAAAAAAGGGGGAAAAAGGGGAAAAAAAAAAAAAAAAAAAAAAAAAGGGGGAGGAGGGGGAGAAAATAAGGGTGTAGCCATATTCATACCCCCCACAAAAACACCTTGCCGGGAAACAAAACAATCAAAGCCCAAAAAAAAAAAAAAAAAAAAAAAAAAAAATTTTTTAAAAATTCACTTAAAAAAAAAACAGCCCAAACCCCCAAAAAAAAAATGGATTCCCCAAAAAAAAATTAATTTCCAATCAAGAAACACAAAAAAAAAGGTAAAAAAATGCTTTTGGGGGGATTTGAAAGGGAAAACCCCCTTTTTATCCCAATATTTCCCCGGGGTTTTCCCAAAAAAGTCCAAGCCTTAAATGAAAATTGGGAAAATTGGTTTTTTTGTTCACAAAGGAAATCTTGTGAAGGGTTTGAAAGTGCATACGGGCCCAAAAGGGGGGTTGGGGTTCTTTATTTTCAGTGGGGGCCCAAAAAATATTGGAAACCCCCCCTGAAATTTCTTTTCAAAATAAACTCATTTTCCCTTCCCGAAAATGTTTGGGCAATCACAAATTCTTTGGTATTATTATCTTCATTTTAAATTTTGGGTCTTTTGGGAAAAAACCACAAAAAAAAATTGTCATAAAGCCAAATTGGATCCCTTCCCACACCAAACAAAAAAAAAGGGGGGCCCAAAAGTTTGGAAAACTGTTTTAAAAATCATGTGATCCTTCTCTAATTTGTGTTAATTAACGGGCACCTTAACTTCCCTTTTGGGGCCACCAAACCCGGGTTTGTTTGGCAAAAACAAATAATTGCAGCCATTTGAAGGGAAATTAAAAAATTTGGGCCAAACCTCTAGCCCCCTTGCCCCTTGTGTGTAACCACATTGGCATGGAAAAAAGGGAAAAAAACCAAAGAACTGTCTAAAGGAACTTGAAAATTTCCAAAATTGTGGGGAAAAGCATGAGAAAACTCAAGGCTACAATTCCATCTCCAAAGCCCCTGAATGTTCCGGGTGTCAAAACCGGCGCAGTGCCACCCAAAAAAGTTTTTAAAGCCCATGGCACTGTGGCTTACCTCCCCCTAAGAGTGGACGGAAAATTTGAAAAAGGGGACGATAAAAATTTTCCCAACCCCAAAAAATTTGTGCGGCTAGGGGATAAAGAACCTCGACAAAACACCAAACAAGTTTCAAGTTTGCCCGGGAAAGTCCGAGGGGTTACAACATTTGCCCAACCTGAAACTATCCGCCCGCCACCCTGAATGAAAAGGGACGAAATAGGGGGGGGGAATCCCAGGAAGACCCCACTTTTTTACCCCGAGAAATTTAAAAAAAAGCCGGCTGGAGTTTGCCAAAATTTAACCTAAAAAATTCCAAAAAATTTTTTTGGGGAAGAATGTTTTTTGGGTTTCAGAGGACAAAAGTAGATTTTTTTTTGGAAAAAGGGGCATAAACCCAATTTTACGGGGAAAAAAAAAAAAAAAAAAAAGGAGGCATTCAAAGAAAAGAACAACCGGCCCCCTACAGCCAAACAGGCAGAGGTTTCCTTTTTTTTTTGGGGTTTTTTTTGGCTGCCTCGGATTTGTTTTGACCGGGTCCCTTTCCCTTAAAGTCGGGAAAGGGCTACCAACAAATTTAAATTTGGCAGATAATTGGGGCAAAATGGGAGAAATCGGGGCCCCTCCCCAAAAGGTCATGGGGTCTTCCAACAGGACAGGGGGAACCCCAAACCCCCCAAAATTTCAAAAAGCACTAGAAAAAGGGTTTTGGGAAAAGAAAGCACTGAAAATTTCCCTTAAAGGGGCCCCATTTAATGACCCCAGCCCGAATCCCAAAAACACCTGTGGAGAGACTCAAAATGGCATTTTGGGGGAGAAGGCACCCTTCAAATTTTCAGGGACCGGAGCAGTTTCCAAAGAAGAATGGCCCTAAAATTCCAGCAGAGAAATTGTAAGAAACCCCACTGATTTTTAAACTAAAGCCGTTCACTTTTTATTTTGGCAAAAGGGTTTCGTTTACCAAGTATTACCCTGAGGGTGCCAATACTTTTGCCCCCGGCCCCAAAAATTTTGGAATTTTGTGTGAAATTGTTCCTGTTTTCTGATTTTTAAAATTTTTTTTCATTCTCTTTTGGGGTTTTTTTTCTTTTGAAAAGAAAAAATAAAGGGAAAATTTTAAATTAAAACCAAAAAATTTTTGTGTTTGCAACCATTTTCAAAAAAAAAATTTAGAAATTATCTGACAAAAATTGAAAGGGGGCCAATATTTTTGGCCACCACTGAATTTGGTTTTTGGGAAAAGGAATTGAACCTGCAATTCCGGGTTTTTCGGGTTTTTTTCCAATTGGCCCCTTGGCTTTTTTTTTTGGAAACACTTCTGAAAAATTCTTTTCATTTCTTTTGCCCTAAAAAATCTTGGGGGGGGGGAAGGGGAAAATTTCTTAAATGGCAGTTTATGGAATTTTTTTCCCCACTTCTGGGCCTTAGGCCCTCAACAGGGGCTCACTGGAACTTTCAGTATTTTTTTAAAATTCCCTCTATCCCAAATTTCCAACACTTGTTTTGGGAACAATAAAGCTGTGAATTGTCTTGAGATAGCACATTTTTTTTTTTTTTTCCCCCTAAAAGAGATTTTTTCTTTTTAAACCCCTTTAAATATCGAAAACCTTTTTAAAAATTTCCCCAGTTGAACCAGCTAAAAATTTTTTCAGTGGCAGGATGCCCCCAAATTTTTTGCAAATGTAATGACTTTCCATTACTTTTTTTAAACTCCCCCTTTCATTTTGTGTTCAAAAACTGTTGCCCATTTATTTCTCCCTTAGTACAAAAAAGCTTTAAAACCCTAGGAAAAAAACCTATGGGGTTTTAAATTTCCCTTTTCCTGTTAGATTTTGGGGTTTATAGGTTTTACGGACCCCTAGTGAGAAATTCCAAAGTCCCCAGACAAATTTAGGAAAAAACGTTCTCTTAAAAAACTGGTGATGTATTTAAAATTATTTTTAACCCCCCAAAAAAATTTTAAAAAAAAAAAAGAAAAGTAGCCCCAAACAAAAGGGGGGCGTGTATGGGAAAATGTTTTTTTGGGCAAAAAAAAACAACTCTTCCCGCCCCCTAATTTAAAATAAAGGGCAAAAAAAGTGAATTTTAGACCTAAACAGGTTTCATACATGTTGGGCCCCAAGGCTATGTTTTACACGGCTTTTAAATGCGGGAAAATAATTACCCCCCCGCAAATTTCGCCGTTTTTTGGGCGGGGGGGGGAGGAGGAGCTGGGGAGGAGCCGGGGGGCCGCACCCGCCGGCCCAAAGACTTTTAATTTCCAGCGCCCCGGTTTTTACCCGCTTTTAATTCACAAGTCACTTAACTCGCCGCCCGGCGGATTCGCCAGGCAGGGAGAGGAGACGTAATCCATAGTTCTCTATGAGAACTGTGTATTACCGTAACGACTGGGCCGTTTTCAGCCCGTAATTCGCGCACTCCGGCGCGTAATTACGGACCGGAATACGGCCCATTTTAAGCAGTGTGAACATGGCCTAAGAGCGCACAATTGGTCTGGAGTTTTACTCCATTTTTCTCACAGTTGACTATATCTCTAATTTATTTAAGCACGTTACAGAGTTATTCTATTTGCCCGCTTCAGTTGTTTGCCCTTATTAACTTATGTTTTTGCTGAATATTGACTTTCTCTGTTATTAGTGTTGATTTACTTGATGGAGCCGTCTTTGGCTTTAAGAATATTATTTTTTTTTGCATATTTTTTATTATATAAGTGTGCACTCTTAGTTTGTACTCCTAATGAATACAGCAGGCTTATAAACTTAAACCATTATCTTCATCTATTAGGTTATTATAAAAACATCACAATATATTAAGAGTAGTTTGCCTTTGACAGTAGTTGCCCTTAATTGACATTTTATGCCTCCTGGGGCAGGAACTGTTTCAGCTATTTTTAGCAAGTTTAATATCTACGACTCAACAAGGGAAACATCTTGGGCTATGTCTACAAAGCACAGAAAAAATGTATCTTTTCCAGATTTTTTCGTAAAACCGCTGAAAAAACTACTGTAAAGAGGTCCAATAGACTTTAAGAGCAAAAACGTTCTGTAGTCTCCACTCGTCTTTTTTCCTGCTCGTTTTTGCAACATGTTTCAGAAAACCATGAGCAGGGCAGAAGATTTAGGCCTCGTTCACACGGCTTATTGCTGAACGTATTACAACGGAATTTCCATGTAATACGTCGAAATCAGTTGAAAATCAGTTGCAAATAAGTCCACTAAGTTGGCACGTATTGTAACTATTCCCCGATTCACCATCTAAATCATTGTAGGTGTGAATCCGTCCAAATAATTGACATCATTGTTTTTCCGCCGATTGCCGTCGCAATCGCGTCGCAATCGAACGGAATTATCGTCGTGAACGACGACCGTATTCTATTGAAATCAATAGAAAATAGGCTGTGACTTATTCGGACGGATTTGCCGACGATTGAATCGTCAATCCGTCGCAAATACCGCGAAATAAGCCTGTGAACGAGCCTTACAATTGGAGTTTATGTAAAGCGTCTGATGTTTTTTGCCACATTTTTTACAGAAGTCCATAGAAATAAATGCTCTGCATTTCTGCAGTAAAACAAGCATAAAAAGCGCACCAAAAAACTGATATTTTTTCATCAGCTTTTGACAGGAAGTGAACAAAAAAACAAACAAAACTGAGGTTTGTTTTTTTTTTTTAAGAACATTTTTAGGATCTGGTTTTCAGGTTGTTTCTTGTTCACTGCTGTGTAGACATAGCCTTAGGGCTTGTCCCCACGGCACAGCTTTGCGGCCGGTTTTTTAATCTGAAAAACCAGCCGCAAACTTTTCAATGGACCACTATGGAAAACCGGTGCAGCGGTACCCACTGCACGGGTTTTCCGCCCGCCGGTTTTTCAGACCGCCGGCGGTCCGAAAAACATAGAACATGTTTATTCTTCCGTCCGGTTTTCGGAGGGAATATGAACATGTCTAGGGGAAAGGGGAGAGGGCTTCTAAATGGCCACAAGTATTTACCACTGCACTGGCAAAAACAAGAAGTCTGAAAAATGGTGTAGAGTAGAGCCAATGAAAATGTTGCAAAACTTTAATTATACAATGTTTGAACTTTCCCATTATTGTATATTCGTACATAAAAACACACCTATTTTCACTGGAAAGCCAGGGGGGGAACTGAAGTGTTATGAAGTCCCGGAGATGTGCAAAGTGAGAACTCGTCCTGGCCATTAGGTCTATGATGGGAGTGACTTGCTCTACTAGTGAAAGAGGAAAATCTTCGCACATCCACAAGGTGCCTTTAAATCTGTTAGGAAGTTAAATGTTTTCTATTGAAAATACTAATTAATAAAACAGAATAAAAAACACACACACACGTAACACCAAGCCATGCCTCAGGCATCAGTATAAACAAACAAGATATATCCTAGTATAAAATATTAGGTGCACATATGCACGCATAAAAAGTAGAATATTACATTTACTATTTATACTTTTTTTGAAAACCAAAAACAGAAAATTGGGAGAATGCAGATCTTAAGGGGTTGTCAGGGTCATTGTAATAAAATATTTTAGGAAACTGCTGCCCTAAAAAAAATAAACAAGCTTATACTCCACTCTCCTCTCACCTGCGTTCCAGTGCTGACAATGTCAACCCTCTCGAAAATTTTTCTGCTCTTGCCCAGAGGAAATTCACAATTGCGGTCACGTACCATTACCTGATGCCACTATTCATTAGGAAACACTCTGAATGGTGCCGTCAGGTGACAAGCAATAAAGTCGAAAGTATACAGAAAACCAGCAGAGACCAAAAACCACTGAAGTATCCCAACAATAGTTTATTAAAATGACCCTGACAATCCTTATCTACTTACTTTTGGGTCCTTATGGCTAATTCTTTAGGCCTTCCAATGTCCCGGTTTTTAAGATCAAAATCAGGGTTGAAATATTCCTCTGGCGTGATAGCTGTCGGATTGTTGGCTGTTGCAAATTCTGTCGTAAGATCCTGAAAAGTGCCAACAATGGAACAACATTAAAAGGTAGATATGAAATTCCGGGCATTGACCACTTAGGCCTATTGTGCCCTTTTGCATTTGGTTATATCCGCCTTCTATAGAATATATATGGGCCTGTCCGGGAGCGGAGCTTGGGCGGCGCCTGGGAGGGAGGGGGGGGGGGGGGTTTGAAGGGAACGGGAGTTTGAACTTGTTGAGAGAGAGGATTCTACCCACCTCTCCTTTTCCCTTTCATTCCCTGCACCTTTGCCGACTTGGAGGTAACAGTATTGCTTAGTTCATTTAAGCCATCAGAATGTTCCTTAACCTCCTCATGTTTGTGGAGTTCACTTACATTTTATACTGGTCTATTAGTACAGATACCTTATTGGTTCATTTGGTACTCATGTCCTCTCATCATAAGTTTTGCATTCCCCCCCCCCCCGCCCCTCCACATACTCCTGTTTCGTGGACTCGATATTCGCAATGGTGATCATCTCAACTGTCATATTGTAATAATTATCTGTCATTGCATTGTTATATTTTGAAAAATTTAGTAAACCTTTAAATTATTGAAAAAAAAAAAAAAAAGGTAGATATGAGGCAAAACAAAAGAGCTCAGCTAAGCAGTCAGATTTTTTTTTTTTATTTCGGCTTAACTTTTTTTTCTTGCAGGCTCGTTGAGATGTGTCATGACTAGAATGTTTATACAGCAATACTCATGTGACACCCTTTTTCTTAACTGTACATAACCCTCGTCGCTGTAAAGCCTCTTTCCTGCTCTCATCACTTATGTTTTATTAGCTAAAGGTAATAAAACCCAAGTGAAGATTGTGTTGCAAGACCATCCAGGCCAGAACAGCTCAGCTAGTGCTTCATTCACCAATTAAATACATATTTTCCTTTTTGAAACCTTGTAGTCACAAAAAGAGCACAGTGATCGCATGTAATGAAGAAGATTCTGTTCATGTTACATAAAGGGTTTCACACAGGCAGACATACAGACTGGCCTCCCTCCTGCTGAGTAAAGCAGCAGAGGCTTCCAGGATGAGGACATGAGGCACACTTACTCAGCTATATTCGGAACTCCCCCAGAAATTAAAGAGGAAAATGGCCGCAAGAACCACCCTCTCCATTCTCTGAGATTGTCATCCCATAGTCTTCCTGTAGCACTCATGGGAAAACGCATACCCTTAGGGTATGTTCATACAGCATTTTTTTAAATCACATCTTACTCACTGGAAAACGGCCCAAAATCAGCCTCAGAAAAGTTCAAATCATTCTCATTGAATAAAATTTAAAATATGCCTTGGCATTCACATGACAAATCAGGTGTTTTTATTTAAGTTTATTTTGAATCGTAAATTTACATTTAAAAAAAATGCCGTGTGAACCTACCCTTTAAGGACACCGTTATCTTATGCCTTTAGCACAGAACACATTTTTCTCTTCTAGGGGTTTGTTCACAAGGCAAGGGTTTTCAGTAGGATTTACAGACTGTTTTTGGATTTGAAAACCGTCCGTAAACTGACTGTCAACCTTTTACATAGATTAAAGGGGTTGTCTCACTACAAGGATTGCTTTTTATGTTAAAGATTTTGCAAAAACAAGTCACTTTGTAATATAGGTCTATAACCAGTATCCTACCTATTCTGAGATATCCCCTCTTGTATGGGCTACATCAGCTCCTTGGGTTGCTATAGCTACAGACCTCTGAATTCAAAATGAAACCAAAAAAAAACAAAAAAACATGGATTGAGGTAAAATGAATCAATGTAGTGAGACAACCCTTTTAAATAGAAAATCTGTGCACTAGTTCACACTGCACGGATTTTGACGGATTTTATTTGCACCGCCGGCGTGATGAAAAATTCCAGAACATGAACAGTTCAATGTGAAAGGGGACAGCTAAATTCGCAAAAGCGGTCCCCCTTTACGTGCAAAAAAAAAATAAAAATTACCGGTCAGATAATCCAACCAGTATTTTGTCACTACAGTGTGAATGCACCCTAAGGGCATGTCCCCACAGCACGGGTTTGCGGTCAGTTGTTCAGACTGTTTGAAAAACTGGCTGCAAACGAGCACAACGGGCTTCTATGGAAAACCCGTGCAGCAGTCCCCACTGCACAGGTTTTCCGCCCGGCGGTTTGAAAAACATTGGGGGACATGTATGATCGGCGTTTTCGCCGGTTTTCTGGCGTATAATGCACCTGTCGGACGCACCTCCCCTATGTGTTTGGCGAAGCTTTCGCCTAATGCGCCTATTTCTAATGCGCGTAACATGAAGGGCCGTGCTGTGGCATTCTGGGGTGGAACGCACCACATTCGAAAACACGACCATGTATGAATGTGGGGGTTTGGGAAAGTAAGGTGCATTAAAGCTCCCACAGGCAGACCCAAATTTTAAGTGCTCTGTCAGAGGCTCGAGTTTTTCCCCCCATTATGAGCCACTTCGGGGCCCACATACATCAGGCGGTTTTCACGAAAAAAAAACCCGTGAAAAAAGGGGCCTTTAACGCGCCAATTTTTACTGTCCCCCCTTGTCCTAAGGGAAGTTCACACGGCTTATTTTGGGGGGGGCATTTTTGCCCGTATTTGGAGCGTCTGCGCTCTAATACGAGCGAAATGCGCCCCAATCTTACGGGAAACCCAGTTTCAGAGAACTATGGATTAGCCTCCCCTCCCCGCTCATACAATACATCTTTGCACCGCGGGGGTATAACATGTTTATTTTGTAACGCATGGTTTTGGGGCCGGCTGGCTGCCCGGGCCCCCCCGGTCCGATACCGCAAAACAGCGCGACTCCCAAAAACCCGGGTAATTGCGGGGTGTACGTACGCCCCCCCAGTTAAGCCGTGTGCATACCCAACCCCCCCACACCCCCTTTTTCAAGAGGAATTTCAGCCGGGGAAAGCGCTTTCAATTCCGGCCCATAAGGGGCGGGGGTGGGGGGCGCAGCCCACCGCCCCGGGAGACTTCCATTATCCACGGCGCTATTGCGCCTGGAAATGTCATGTTTATTTCCCCCCCCGGGAGATTGCCGAGGGGTTGGACGACGAATCCACTGTGCTCTATGAGAACGGTGGATTACCGTAATTACTGCAACGGATTGGCGCCGTACTGCAGCGCAAATCCGGCGCACAGTACGACGCCAATCCGCGCCGAAATAAGCAGTGTGAACGGCCCCTAAGAGTCACAACTTTTTATGCAGTTTTATCGTTAGGGTTTAGTTGTGCAGTATAAATGATGTGATAAGTTTTAAACATCAGGTTGATACAGTTACAGAGATACAAATTTTAAATCGTTTCCTCGTGCTTTACTTCTTTGGCACACTGAAAAAAAAATCTTAAAAATAATAAATATTTGTGTGTCAAAATATCCTGACCACCTTTATTTTTATTTCTCCAAAGACTGAGCTGTGTGAACACTTCATATCATGGGAAGAGCTGCAGTTTTCATTGGCACCATTTTTGTGGTACAGTCAGGATGAACAATAAAAAAATAAAAAAAAAATCTGCCAAAGTTTATTTAAAAAGGAGATTTTTTATTTCAGGATTTTATTAAACTTCTAATTTCATTTTTTTTTAGTCTCAACAGGAGTGGCTTGACTTTAGGGGCTGTGTGAGAAACCCAAAAAGGGAATGAATATATATATATATATATATATATATATATATATATAATTATAAAATAAATATAATATATATAATAATAAATATATATATATATATATAAATTTTATAATATATATATTTTATATTTTATATATATTATGTGTGCGTGTGTGCGTGTGTGTGTGTGTTGGGAGATTCTCCGTTTCTTGGGAAACCAACAGCACAAAGCAGATTATACAGCATGTTGCCAAATCTGCCGGTGCTGTGGGCATGCAAAACAGTCTGATTTTGAGCGGTTCCAAAACACTAAAACTGCTGAAAATCCAACCATTTTCTTGTGCGGTGTAGACATAGCCTGTCAGCCTGACCAGGAAGAGGCTCATAGCCCATCCTGAGATACATACTCTGCAATCCAGGATGTGTTTGTGCTAGACAAACAGAACGGCAGCCATTTTTATTACCCCTTATGATTATTCCTTTGACAAAACGAGCATGTTTGGTTAAATAAAGGTATTTAGGAATTTTTTTTTATCTTATCCTGTATTTTTCTTGTTGCTATTGCCAGAGAACCCCTTTAACCGCTGTACAATACTTCTGAGCATGCTTCATCTGTCAGACTAATGCCAACAGGCATCCGGTGAAACCCAGCAGCTGGTAGGTTTTAATGTTTGTACTTAGACTGCAAACCTTAATTAAGCCCATGGCTTCCATGACAACCCATTTGCAACCTGTGATTGTGTCCAGCTGACAGAGGGAACCCCGTTTCCGTGTCTGTTTAGATGCCACATTGGCTATTGAACATGGTATCTATAGTGCGAGTACAGTGGCAGTAACTGAGAATTGTTAGGCGGTATATATCCATCATGGAGCAGGAAATAACCCCTGCTCATGACTGCTATGTCAGTCATATAGCTCTTGATCAAGGTGCCCGGAAATTACATTTTAATTTAGTTTTTTGCATTTTAGTTGGGTATTATACAAAACACAGAAATTAAAATAAAGCATTATCACCAAGCTAGGTAGTTAAACCCAAAATGTAACATTAAAATATTTTTAAAGCACTGTACTACTCACCCCTTGGGCTCCAAACTGGTGTTCTACAGTACCCAAAAGGGACTCTAAAAAGTTTCTGTCAGCTAACAGATCAAACAGAAAAGGAAAAACAAAAAAAAGTATGATAACTATTTACCATTTATATCCTTAACACAGATTATATGATCATAAGCAGTGTTAAAAGCCACAATTTAAACGGCGACTCATTGGGGCAGAGCTAAAGATAAGTGTTATTGCAGCTTTGGTGTATGGTGTAACGGTAGGGTGAAATGACACAATTTATCACTGTTCCTTTTCCTCTTCCAATGTGTGAAGCCAGATAAAAAAAACAAAAAAAAAAAATACACATACATAAATGAAATAATTTGTTGGACAACTCCATCAGAAAAAGAGTATTTTTGGTCAAACCAATAATCCTGGAAAACTTTTTCAGAATTTTTGGCAGTCTTTACTTTTTTTGGTAATCCTATGCAATCAAAAATAAATAAAATATTGTCCTTTTCTATCTTTGATTAGTTAAGAGAAAAAAACTCCAAAATGCCAGGACAGACTAACCTCACTTTACTATGCAATAATCCAAGAGTCACTGAGGTCAACCGTTTGTAGTTAAACCATAACTTATTTGTTCTCTCAAAATGTCATAAAAACAGTGGAACATCATACAAACAGGAATAAACTGATTACGCGTTTCAAACCCAAAGGGGTTCTTGATCAAAGAATGTTTTTCAACTGTGTTACGCAACTTAAAAGCAAAAGTGAACCAAATCGGGTATTCCACTTAACCTGTGGTACACAACATAATTTCCAAAGTAACTTCTCAAAAAAAGTAAGAAACGCTTTAACATTCATTATAGTTAAGAAAGTGGGAAACTAACAAAATTTGTTATTAATAAAAAATACAATAGGTCAGTTTTACAATTTAAATCCCCAAGGGATCCGATTGTCTAGTTCGAGGATCCAAAATGCCTCTCGCCAGAGGAAGGGAGGGAAAACAAAGAAAAAAAAAATAAAAATTCGGAACATCTGAAGATTACCTTCATGTTCTTCAATAAAGTGTTTGGCTGCCCCAGCTGTTTGTTTTTTTTTTTTATTTATGCTATAAAGCTGCATATATCCTTTATAGTGTTTTTCACATTCCATGCAAAAGATCGCATACTACATGAGGTGAATCACAGTTAATAAATTGCTTTATTTGGTATGTTTGTTCATCTTTACTTGAAAAGGTTTTCATTTTTATTCTAAGTACACATACTGCATCTTACAGCCTCACATTTGAGAAAAACTCTTTATTGGACTTCATTACTCACAGTATAGTTTAAGTAAAACAGTTCTCCCTTCATGGAAGAAAAAAAAAAAAAAAAAAAAAAGTAAAAAAAAAACCCCAAAAAGTTAAAAATATTTAATAAAAAATAATTGTGCATACATTACACACACAAAAAAAAAAAAAAAAACTCTACACAGCCTGTAGAATTAATCTAACAAGTTATTAAGTGTGAAATGTGAATGGTGTAAAAAAAATGTAATAATTTAAAACACAAAAAGTCTGAAAAAAAATTCTGCAATTATTTATAAGTGAATTTAAACTATTCCCCCATAAAGAACAACTTGTCTCGAATAAAACGAGGCCTCATACAACTGCGTCATTGAAAAAATAAAAAAAATTACAAATGTGGAAACGCAAAAAAAAAAAAAAAAGTTCTGGTCATTAACTACTTTTCAGGCGTGCAGCTTAAGGGGTTAAATGCTGTGATCAAGAACCCCTCTGGGTTTGAAACGTGGAAGCGGTTTATTCCGGTTTGCACAATGTTCCCCTTATTCATGCCATTTTAATGGAGAAAAAATAAATTAGCTTTAGTTTTACTACAGATGCTTGGCCTCAGTAACTCTTGGATTATTGCATATTAATACTGCGTTGGAGCCAAAAACACATCCCGGGGGGCAACATGCCAACAAATAGGAGCCCGAAGACATTCATTAGCGTGAGCGATATTTGTCAAGGTAACTTCACTTTACTGTTGGTGCTATTTGTCTCTGTTTAGTCTCATTACAAATAGTAGGTAGTGACCTAATGATTGCTCTATTGCTCTCTGGACAGAGGTAGACAAGATTAGACTAGACAAACAATAACAAGAGCAATACATGAAGTGATTAAGGATAAATCTTTTCTGCAGGTGTAGGATGGGCTCGCATACTTATCAGATGCGACTGGTAACACTTATAGCTCCCAGGCCATAGTCTGCCTGGAAGAACAGTCCAGCAATCCTCTCACTATCTGTGCTATTAGAGCTCACAGAAGGGAAGTCAGAGAGACAAACCAGGAAGTCATGTACATAGGGGAACCTAATGTGAAAAAAAAAAAAAATGATGATCGTGTCCCTTTTAATCAAAATCATGCTCCGTTAAGACACCCTGCTAATTTGTACATTCATTTAAGTAGAGCTAAATATAAAAGCATAATAACAAATGAGGGATACACCATGGTTCAGCTAATAAAGGACTTTTTGTACTAATCGTCTTAAGGGTATTTACTGAGACAAGAAGGTTCCAGACTGATGCTTACAGCAGCAATCAAACAAGGGGTGGGGAGGATGTCTGACTTCAGTCCACTGAATAGCGGGATGGCCAAAGGGGACACAACACTCCACAATTCACTTTGTCCACTTTCATTCTTTTAGATACAGAGCTGTTCTTTTGGTGCTGGGTGTGCTTGGTATTGCAGTTCATTACCATTCACATAAAGGGACACTACATAATTTTTTAATGTCACATATAGACAGGTAATATGCAACTATTAAAACGATTTTTAATTGGGTGTTTTTTATGATTGAAAGATTTTTCCAGCATGTAAAACAAGTTAGAGAAAGACACATGGGTGGTTGTTTTCTTTATATCATTTTTTCAAGTTCTCCAACGTTTGCTCCTGGCTTGTGTCTTCGGCTTTCCCTCTGTGAGCTCTGGTTGCACAGCACTGAGAGGATTGCTCGACGGTTCTTATTCCTGGCCTACCGTTGCCTGAAAGGTCTAAGTGTTAAAAGTAGCACCTGAAAAATATTTTTAAAAAAACAACACTCCCACCTCCTGCAGAAGAAAAGCTTATCCATTATTTTTTCATCTATTGCGAGTCTAGTCTAATCTTCTCTATCCCTGTCCAGAGAACAGAGCAATCATTATGCTATTACCTATTTGTAATATGACTAAACAGAGAAAAGCAACACCAAACAGAAAAATGAGCTTAGTCTGCATGGTCATTCAGTTTAATCACCTTACTATCACAGCCAGATAAGGATAACACTTCACATCTAATTTTTAATTGCAAAAAACTAGTGAAATAGAAAAAAAAAATAACATTCTAAAAAAAAAAAAAATTCTAAAAAAGTTTTCCAGAAATATTGGTTTTAACAAAAATACTCCTTTCTGATGGAAGTGTACCTTTATGCTGCGCCTAGTAGACAATAAAAGAGGATATACGGCTTTGCTGAAGCAATGCAGACCGTTCAATCAGCTGATCGGCTAAGGTGCTCGGAGTCAGACCCCAATCATATAGGGGTTTTCCTTGAACTACAAAATTCATGGACCTTACTAGATTAATAGGAATTATTTTGTGCGAGTGAATATAAATTAACATAAGATTCAGTCAGACACAAACAAAACAGCTGCTTTTAACATCATACCAAAATAAAAAGATATATTATGTAAAAAGAGATGTTACCTTTATACCGAGACTTTTCATCTTCTGTTAAATGTTCTGTCCGCGTTTTTGTGACAACATTTACATTATTTGCAGAGTAAACCTAATAAAAAGAAAGGTTTACACACCTGACCTACGGAATTATTACACAAAGGTGCCATACAATCAGCATACATAAGCATTACCTTAGCTTCATAACCATTGACCAATTCTTCTTTGTCAGTCCTCCAGCCCCAAAATCCAGACTTTGTTCTAAATAGAGAGGAAATACTACCAAATCAACATGCATTCCCCAATGATATGGGTATGTTCACACGGCATGTCATATTTAAAAATAGAAAAAAAAAAAAAAAAAAAAAAAAAAAAAGGAAAGGGTATTTATCACTTGTCAAAAAATAAAAAAAAATATATTTCAGACCACGTTTACACTGCATTTTTTCATGCATATTTTTACATCCATATTTGTAAGACAAAACTGGGAATGGATCCAAACACAGAGCTACAAATCTCTTCATTTTACTTTTCATTCCCGATTTTGGCTTACAACTACAGACAAACTATGCATGCAAAAACACCATGTAAATGCAGCTTTTAAAGGGTTCTCACCACGCTGTTTCACTGCATCACAAGCAGTTTTACACTCACTCTGCCCCTCAGGCTGTGAGTGGTTCTATAGCAGTGATTATCATATTTTAGCATCTCTGTAAGTAGCGGAGCCATCACGATGACAAGAGCAGGAGAGGTCATTTCTACAGTAAACATAAGGTACATGTGCTGTAAGGACTGAAAGCAGTTGCTTATCTATAATCTTGTTCGAGATAATTAGTTTTCTTCAGACTAAGCTGTCAGTCCATGATGACTTCACTCCCTGCTCTCTCAGCTAATTACATAACAGAGCTATGGTCAGACAACTAAGTAACCATAGAAACCGGTGCGCACTCAGAGCATATAAAATATCTTATCTCATGACTAAATTTATTGACCAATTTTTGAATTTAGAAGTCTACAATTACCTGTCCCTTCATATTGAAAGCTAATCTTTGTAGTGACAAAACCCATTTATACCTCCTATCACTACTGGTGCAGGTTGCCTTACAGTGGATTACCTTTCAAAGGCAATGGAAGTTGTATCCAAGGAGGTGTTAATCACAGGAGAGGTGAGTCTCTTGCTGACTTCCCGCTCCGCTGGCTGCATGGAATCCAAAGTAATGCCCTCTATCTCCTGCGAGATGTCAAAGCGTTCCTTCGTGACCGTTCTGTCATCATGGTTGATCTCCATCAGCTCTGCCCAGTTATCTGTGGACATTGGAAGTCTGTTTGTTTCTTCATAGCATTAACTGGGAAATTAGATTTAAAAAGCTCTCAACATGAAAAGAAGCCTTTTCCTGATAGTTTTTCAGCCCTGACAAGCTTACAATAAAAGTTTAGATTATAAAATAAATGATCATTAAACACACAACAGATTACCAAATGAGGATTTTAAGCAGAATATGGACAGGCTGTAATAAAAATCTTAATACATTGACACACATTAGGGAGACTGCTTTTTTTTTTTTTTTACACAATATACACACATCATATGGACTGACCATCATGTCTCCCCTCCCTCCCCCCAACATAGATTATAATCATTGAACAAATTCAACAAGACATGGCTGTATGCATCTCCATGAAAGACCTTTAAAGGGGTATTCTCACCATGCAGCTTTACAGAGCCTGCTCTTGCAGCAAGCTGCAGGCTCCCACTTCTTGTTCAGGCTGCAGGTGAATCTACAGCAGTGGTTGGCCTATCAGTTTAGCTATTCCTAGCTGTGCCTGTTACAGTGCCATGAGTGCAGGTGGTTTGTAAACTATAGTGCACATGGATACAAAGCTCTAAAGGGTTAAAGCTCATCAGTACCATAGATAAACAAGCTCCTGTCCAAGAGATAACACTCAGCAGGGACTGACAGCATCATGGTCTGACATGGCAGTTAGAGCAATAAAAGTAGGGACAAAGGGTTGGTAACCTAGAGAAGCTTTTGTACACAAGCAGGAAAAGATCTGCTCTAGTTCTGAAGGAAAGCAAAATCAGAACAGCAGTGTATATGGTAAAAACTCATTCACACGACAGATTTTAATGCGAATTCCGTCTCGATTTCCTCGTGTAAACCAACAGTTATTCATTTGAACTGACAGTCCGCATCGTAATTCACACAGCGAAGTACAGCACTGATTTTTCACACTACGGATTCTAAAACCGTGGTGTGGAAAATAAAAAAGAATGAACATGCTCATTCATTTGAGCGGATATTTGTCGGATCCCGCTAAGGAGGGGGGCAATAGGGAGGGATGAACATTGGATAGCCCCATTGCTATGGAGCGAATCCATGTCGGAATCAGGAGGTGAGAGACGCCACAGTTGAGTAAAAAACTTAGCGGAAATCTGAAGTGTCATCTCGGATTTCTGCTGAGGAAACCACGTCGGATTTTTCCGTCCGAGGTCTGCATTTACCGTTGATTACATGTTTAAAGATAATCACTGATGAGAAAAGCCCTTTAATTCTGTAACTAAAAACCTTTTTTTCCCTTTGGAAAACATCTTCTATATATAAAATGTCCCTTTGATGCTCTATTTTGTCAAGAATTTGAAAATTCTTTTTATGGCAGATGATCACTACAAAGCTTTAAAAGTAACAAAGAAGAAAACATTACAACTAAGAAATAATGGTTAAACATGGTTCCAGCGTCCTCCAAAAGAATGTTTCTTCAAATTAAAATCCAATAACATAGAAAACCGACAGAATTTTCTTACATATTTCAGGCAGAAATGCCTTAAATCATAGTATAACTAGTTCCACCTGTACAGTTTAAATAGGTGCGTGGACCAATCAGAAATGAATGCAAAGACACAAAAACACCAATCAATAACAATAAAACCTGAGTAAAGAATTCTCTCTATCTCTTTATATATATTTAACATGTAGATCATATGGTCTGAAGAAACAGATTATGTATTATATTGTTAATGATCAACTACTATCTACACACACACGCTCACTATGGGTAGAGAATAATTGATCAATAATAATATAATACCAAATCTTTAAACAATAATCTGGGTGCATGGGTGAACAGTCTCCTACAGCCTTTATTGTGTGATTTACCCGATTTTTTTTGAAAGACACTAAACATGTCTTAGCTACTGTAGCTTCTATTCCATGAAGCCATAATTATTCTTGGATTACACTTGATGTTTGTTCCCTATATACCGTAGTTCCTCATGATCTGCCATAATCACTAATGGGAGCAATTGTTGCTGCTTCTTCCCCCAAATATATTTTCAAATTTCAGGAGCATCTATAGGAACTTAATTCTCCCCCTCCCTTGCAATTATTTATATGGCTTGGTGGGAAGCAATTTATGTTTTTCCATCACGACAATTCTTTTTTTCATTCTATAGTTTAGTATGCCGGTACATAGATGACCTCTTGATTACTTGAGGGTCTGATGTGGTGGTCACACCAAAACTTATTTTAATTTGAAACATTTTGGTTTACATTTTTAATCCCTCTACCGTTTCTTTGTTGATCCTTTGTTAAAAGGAGATATTTCTGCTGGCGTAATACATATTCGTGTGTTCCGCAAGAATACTGCAGGTAACACCACACTGCATGCTAAATCGTGTCACCCTCCCCATCCCATTAAAGTGGTTCCAACTGGTGAACACATATTAGAATACAGGAGTATGCTAATACATTACTAAGTGTGAAAAAAGGGTTATAGTTATTCCTTAACTTTATTTAAAAAAAAAAAAAAAGTAAAAGAAGTGTAGTGATTAGCATATCTAGTGTCACTATCTAAATGAGCCATTAGGGTGCTTTTCAATGCTTTTTTTGTGCAGGAAGGCACAGCAATTAATGCTGTACATTGCTGCACAAAAATCGTGGCAAAAATCATGGTAAAATTACAGTTATTACCGCGATTTTTGTGCAGCAATGTACAGCATTAATTGCTGTGCCTTCCTGCACAAAAAAAATGTATTGAAAATACGCATCAAAAACACACCGTGTGAAAGCACCTTTACCCTGACAAGTGCAGGCCCTCTTCAGTAAACACAAGGCACATGTGTTGTGAAGACTGAAAAATATGGCTTATTTGTAATCTTGTTAGAGATAATTAGCTTGCTCAGGAGCACAGTCAATTTATTGGTTGTTGTCATTCCCTGCTCTAATCAGATAACAGAAACCATAGAAACCGGTATGCATTCAGAGCACACAAAATTCTCTTACCTCATGACTAAAGTAAAATCTATTGACCAATGTATTTAGAAAAAGTCTACATTTAACTGACCCTTCATGTAGAAAGCTAATCTCTATAGTGAGCAAACCCCTTTAAAAGTATCTAAATATTTTACTTCCACTGTCACTTAAACTACTCAGAATTTGATTACGTGTACATTGTGCAACTTGCAATATTTCAGTAGTACCACCTGCCAATTGAAAACCCATATTCGCAGGCATATATTTGATGTTTGTTGCCAAGTTATACACAATATAGATAAGCATTGGCCACACATTGTATTCACATTCATTTAGGTAATGCTTCTTCTGTACCCATTTAGGGCATTGAAAGAGTTACTTCCTCTCCCAGAGGAAGAGATCATGTATGAAAGCTTGGTCGTAAAGAAGCTTTTTGGCTTTTTCGTTTAACCCCTTACCGCCGAGCCAGTTTTGGCCTCTCTGACAGAGCCCCATTTTTTAAATCTGCCATGTATTACTTTATGTGAGAATAACTTTTTGACACTTTAACCTATCCATGTGATTCAGAGATTTTCTCGTGACACATTGTGCTTTAAGATAGTAAGAAATTTTGGTCCAAAAAGTCCTTTTTTATTTGTGAAAAATATCATGAAAAATTTACCATTTTCAAACTTCAAAAATTTCTGCGTGTAAGATAAATAGTTATTCCACTCAAAATAGTTTATAACTAGCATCTGCCATGTGTCTGCTGTAGGTTGGCATCTTTTTTTTTAAATGTCTTTTTTTATTTATGATATTAGGGGGCTTAGAAATTTAGTAGTAATTTTCAAATTTTCAAGAAAATTTGCAATATACATTTTTTTTTTAGGGACCAGTCCAGTTCTAACGTGATTTTGATTGGCCTGCATGTTAGATACCCCCATAAATGACCTCATCCAAGAAACTACACCCCTTAAAGTATTCAAAACAGCATTTAGGAAGTTTATTAGCCAATTCGGTGTTTCACAGGAATTAAAGCAAAGTGGAGGTGAAATTTTAAATTTCACTTTTTTTTGCAGATTTTCAATTTTCAGCCATTAGAACTCGGTAGATGTGATCAGGGAAATGCAACTTAATATTGATTTCCCAGATTCTGCTGTGTTCAGAGCTATCCCATATGTGGCCCTAGTGCGTTATTTGGCTCAACCACAAGCCCCAGAATAGGAAGTGCACCTACCGGACTCTGGGGTCTCATTTTCAATACGATTTTATTTAGGCGCCATTTCAGGTTGGTCCTAAGGTTGTAAAACTTAATAAACACTCCTAAAAAACATATTGGAGACTACACTCGTTAAGGAATATATCCAGGGGTGTAGTGAGTATATTAACCCCACAGGTGTTTCATAAAATTTTTTAACGTTAGGCTGGGAAAATGAAATTTAAATTTTTTCCATCAATCCGCGATTTTAGCTGAAAATGTTGAATTTTTACTAGGAATCCTGTGAACAAAGCATCGCAAATTTTGTTAAGCAATTTCTTCCAAGTTCGGCAATACCCTACATGTGGGTGTAAACTGCTGTTTGGGCGCATGGCAGAGGGTACAAGGGAGGGAGCGCTATTTTGCTTTTGGAACGCAGATTTCGGTGGGGTCATGTCGCATTTGCAAAGCATTTGGATTCAACACCCCTCATGGATCTCATCTAGTGGTGTACTGTGCACCCCTAGATGAGATTTTAGGTGTACAGGTGTTCCATAGTATTTTTTAGTATTGGGCTATGAAAATGGGGAGGGGGGGGGGTTTGGGGGGAACGCAGTTCCACCATTGTTTTTTGGGCTTTATTTTTACAGTGTTCGCCGTACGGGATAAGTGACAGCATAACTTTACTATGGGGATCGGTACAATTGCAATGATATAAATTTTATATAGTTTATGTTTTATTAATTTTACACAATAGAATTAGGTCTATAAGAAATTGCGTATTTTTGTTGTCCTATTCTAACAGCCATAACATTTTTATTTTTCTATGCACGGAGCTGGTTATGGGCTTGTTTTTTTGCGGGATGAGTTGACATTATTGGTATCATTTTTTGGGGACAAAACTTTTCGATCAGTTTTAAATCCATTTTTTGGAAGGAAGGGTGAAGAAAATACTGCAATCCTAGTAGTGTTTTTTATTTTTATCAGTGCTCATCGCGCATGTATCCGTGACAAGTTAGATTTACTCTCTGGGTCGATACGATTACGACGATACCCAATTTATATATATTTTTTTATTTTTAGGCACTTAAAAAAAAAAAAAAAAAAAAGTTTTATTGTGTAAAACAGTATTTATGCATTGCTATCTTCTGAGAGCCATAACTTTTATTTTTCCGTATACAGAGCTGTGTAAGGACTTTTTTTTGCGGGATAAATGGACGTTTTAATTGGTACAACTTTGGAGTTTATTAGAGTTTTTGATCGCTTTGTATTCTAGTTTATGTGCTGCGGGATGAACAAAAAACGCAATTCTGTGACTTTTACGGTGTTCACCGTGCGGGTTAATTAATGTGACAGATTTATAGGGCAGGTCATTATGCACGCGTCGATACCAAATATGGGTACTTTATTTATTTTTGATCTTTTTTGGGCGATTGGCGTTTGTAAAGGGGAAAAGGGTGGTGTACGTGTTTTTATTTTATTTTTTGTGTTGTACTTTTTTTTCACTTTTAACATTTATTTTTACTTCTTTACTTTTTCTTCTAACAGCAATCATCAGATTGCTGTTAGAAGGCAGGCCAGTGCACAGTACTAGTACTGTGTACTGGTCTCCATGACAACTACCTGTCACCATGCCCACAATGCATTGCGGGCATGGTGACGTCACAGATGACCCCGGGAAGTGCCGTGCATTTCCTGGGACCATCAGACAGGAGATCGGTGCCGCACTACAGTGCGGCAGCCGACGGGAGCAGGCAGGAGGAGCTCACTCCTCCTGCCTGCAGCTTCATTATCGCAACCATGACAGGTTGCGGTAATGAAGCAGTAATCACCCACGGCCAGAGCTCACTCCGGAGTGGGTGATATGGCATGCGGCCAGCGGTAATTTACCGCTGGTCCCATGTTGCGATCACGCGCGGATCGCCCACAAGCCCGTGCGATCGCCAGGACGTATGCATACATCCATTTGCGGGAAGTCACTTCCCGCTAGGGCATATGCATACGTCCTATGTCGGGAAGGGTTTAAAAACATGTAGACCATACGGTAGAATTTGGCATAATATTATTAATGGTCAATTATTATCTATCTACACTGTGTGTGTGTGTACTCACGATTTATTTTTATTGTTTGGTGTTTTTGTGTGTCTTAACTTATTTTTGATTGGTCCACACATTTCTACTGTGTACACGTGTAACCTTGTATGCTAGGATTAAGGGCATTTCGGCATAAAACACGTAAGAGAATCCTGTTTTGTTTTTTTTAAAGAGGGCGTTGGAACTATGTTTAACCTTTACATCAAGTTGGTGCTTTCAACAATGACTCCTCTATATCCGGTGAGCTGGACTTTCTTTAGATTTCTAACTTACAAGCAATGTTTTGACTATAAGCAACAGAAAAAGCACAAAGAATATGTCAGATCTCACCTTCCTCTTTAAATATAAAGCTATGCTTTCCTCGGATCCAGCTCATATTCTCAAAGCCTAACAGGGTAGCATCGACGCGAAGCTTGGCACCACTTTTCCATATCCGACATATATCTCTGGGGCACACCCTAGATAACAGTGGAACTACAAGAGAAAGGACAAATATGTCTACGGTTAAGACTGTGTATATGTTTTAACCCTCTAAACATTCACTTTAAAACTGAAAATACTATATGTCACTTTTTTTTTCCCCGCAAGTGAAATTGCACCTGAAATCATTAGTTGCTCCAATAATACATCGAAATACTTCTGTATTGCAGTGTAAACTGCTCATTAGCGTTAGTCTGACAGGAAGTGTCTACCAGACTCTAGTACTTGACAAAATGCAGGGACATTGGTAGAGCACCTGCTGCGTGGCAAGCCACTGCCACCATGCGATTGCATTAAGTGGGTGTAGACTGCCTTTAAGAGAATAGTTTGTAATGCTAACTATGCCACATACACCTCAAGTTTCCAGGCCTAAATTGCAAATGTAACTTGTGACTAACTTATCCATGTTAAGCATTGTAGGAGATTTGAAATCTTATATCAGAAAAAGCTACAAACCAAATAAAATACATACTGACATTAATTCTTGGATATACTTACAAACTAAATAGCAAAAATAACTTCTATGGAAGGGTAAAAGTTTGAGGTTTTAAAAACCGGGCATACCTGGCCCCAAAAAAATCGAAGGGCACCCGTTTGTGAACTCCCACTTCATTTCAACATAAAAATCAGAAGCCTGGGAAAAAATAATAGTACAGTATGGGATGAACAACAGATTTAAGGTTTAATTACCATGGGGTGTGTGTGTATATAATATATAATATATATATACACCACACCACACACATTATATATATAACCTCCCCGGGGCCACTTATTGGGAAAACCCCCAAAGAAAGGGGTTTGGGACCCCCTTTTGCCTTCAGAACTGCTAAATTTCTTCTGGCAAAAGATAAAAAAGGTGCTGGAAATTCCTCATGTTCAAGAAACCAGTCTAATATCCAGTTTATGACATGGCGCATTATCCTGCTAAAAGTACCATCAGATTTGGGTACTTTTGTGGCATAAAGGATGGAAGGGTCAGAAACAATATCAGGTAGGCGTGGCGTTGCAACAGCTTAATTGGTACCGGGGGCCCAAGATGCCAAGAAAAATCCCCACACCATGACCCCACCACCCCCAGCCTGAACCGTTAAAAAAGGCAGGATGGATCCATGTTTTCATGTTGTTGAGGGCCAAAATTTCTGACCTACCATCCGAATGTTCGCAGCAAAATCGAGACCTCAGACCGGGCAACTTTTTTTTCCAAATTTCTACTGTCCAATTTTGATAGCTGGAAAATTGGGGACCCTCAGTTTCCTGTTTTTAGCTAAAAGGAGGGGCCCCCCCGGGTGCGGTCTTCCTCTGTGAGCCCATCCCCTCAAAGGCCGACTGTGCGTTCAGAGATGCTTTTGCCTCCCTTTTGGGTTGTAGCGGGTGGCTTTTAGTCACTTTCCTTTCTATCAGCTAAACCCAGTCCTCCCCCATTTCCTTTGACCTTGGCATCAAAAAAAGGCATTTCCCCCCACAAAGGGCTGCCGCCACTGGATTTTTTTCTTTTTGGACCATTTTCTTTAAACCCTAAGATGGTTGTGCCCTGAAAATCCCCCGGAACAGCATTTCTGAAAACCAGACCACCCTTCGGCACCAACAACCAGCCACGTTCAAAGGGACTCAAATTTACCTTTCTTCCAAACTTCTCAGTTTTTAACTGCGGGTTGTCTTGCCCTGTTACATGCCTAAATGCACTGAGTTCCGCCTGTGATTTTGGGATTAGAAATTAATGTTAAAGACATTGGACAGGTGTACCTTTAAATGGGGGCCCGGGGGAGTTTATATAATAATATATTTTTATAATAATATTATAAAAATTTTAGGTTTGTTTGGGGATTTAGGTGTTTTTTGGGTTATGTTTCTTAGAAAAGGGCCCAAAAAAAATGCAACAAAATTTAAAATTGCATTTTAAATTTATTTCTTTTTAAATTTTGGAGGAAAGCATGTACCCAACCAGTAGAAAAATCAAACATAATTTAAATAAACTGGCAAAATGCCTACTTTTCCCAACTCCCTTAAATAGTAACCAAACCCCAAAAAGTTTGAAAATTTGCTTTTGGTTGAAATTCCAGGTGAAAATAAAATTTCGTGAAAATTGTTTTTAAAATTTAAATAAATCGACCCTCCCTTTTAAAAGTTAAATGCACCCTGTCCAACCCTTTTTGCAAAACTTCTGTCCTCGAAGGGTTTTTTCAAAGGGGGTAATTGCGGCGCAATTTCGCCCCGTTTTTTAACCCTTTTAAAATGCGCAAAATTTCCGGGAATTGGCTTAAATTTTATAGCTCTCAATTGCTCTCCAAATTTTTCTCAGTTTTACGCGTCGCTGCAAATTTTGTGAAAAGGGCCCCGCCAAGGGGGGGGGCCCCCCCTTCCCCCCCTTTAAAAATACCGCTGATCACACGACATTTAAAATAAAACCCCATTAAATTTCGGCACGTAAAGTAACCCCCCCCTAAACCCTGTGGGGAAATGTACCCCTTTCCAAGGGGCTTTTTAAAAGGGGGGGGTTTCCTTTTTGATACAAAAAAAATCTCTCCGGGTTTTAAAGGGCGAAAAAAATAACACTTTTGTAATTGGTTTGCTTTTTTAAGTCCCCCTTTTAAAATAGATATGACTTTTTTTGTGCACTGGGTTTTTTATTTCTGTGCTACTTGTCGGGTCCACGCCCCCCCTTTTGTGAATGGCCCTTTTGGGGGCAGCCCCCCTGGGTTAATTTCCCGCCTGGGCACGCCCCCTTTAACTGGGGTTTTTTGCTGACCAAATTTATTTCAGCCTTTGGGGTAAAACCCCCACACCCGGAAAAAACCTTTGGGCACCCCCCCCCGCGCTGTACTGACTGCCGGGGCCCCTGTGTTTCCCCCCCTTAGCGTTTTAAAAACCCGGGAAATAAAAAACCCGCAAACTGAAAGGGTTTCTTTGGGTCTATACTCATTCCCAGGTGAAAGACTGGGTAAAACTGGCTGTTTAACTCATAATCCCCCAAATAAACAGTCTTAATTTTCCTGGGGTTCCCTTCCCTTTAAAACAGTCACCCCTTTTCCTCCCCCCATAACAAGGGGAAGAGGGGGGGGAGTGTGCATTTCCTCCCTTTTTGTTCCATTTATTTTTGGGTGTGTGTATAACTGGTTTTTTAGCACAGCAAGGGGCTTTTGGAAACCTGGGTGAAGGCTCCGGCAACAAAAAGAGAAACACTTTTCAAAGGGGTTTTTGATCTGTTCTGTCCAACAACCTTTTCCCCCTTTTACTGCAAATACAGAATGATGAGGTCACTTTCTTCAGGAGGGGCTACACGCCTGCGGGCAGGAGAGAACCCCGCCCCCGGATTTCAAATTCAATCCCTAAATTAACTGAAGACACAAACACTTCAACCCAAAAAAAAACCCCAAAAATGGCCAAAAATTTACCCAAAGGGGGATTTAAACCCAAATTTTCCCCAAAAATTTAGGGGAAACAATTTTTGTCTGAGAGGGGATCCTGGGTTTAAAAACTTTCAATTTGGGTTATTACCTCTGGAAGGGAATTGAAACTGAAATTTTTTGGACTCATTAATTTTAAAAAGGGGAAAAGCAGATGAGGGCGTTTAAAACCTAATTCCTAATTGAAATTTTAAATTTAATTTGGGTCAAATACTTTTTGAATTTTTTTCATTAAAAATCCTTGGGCCGAGATCAGCAAGTTTTTGCAAAAAGGTGAAAAACATTGAACAGTTTTGGAAAATGTGCATTCTAAAGTTAAGACAGTCTCATGAAAATTTTACTTTAAAAAAAAAAAACAAAAACGTTTTGTTCACCCAAAAATTTTCCCGGGAAAAGCCAAAAATCCCCCCAAAAATTTTTGAGTAGTTTTATATTCACACACAAATTTTTCGACGTAGGCATTTATGTGTATGCTAGTCAGCCTTAGTTGATGTTTTCTGGGCTGTAGATGTAAATTAAAATGAAAGTTTTGCCCGACAATATGGGCAAATTCACTGCAAATAGGACTAAAGGTATATGTCCCCTTTTCTAGATTTTAAAAAAAATTTATTATTCACCGAAAAAAAAAAAAAAACAAAAGGGCGAATTACATAACTTTTATTTTTACGAGGGATTAAAAAAAACACAAACCTTTTAAAAAAATTTTAAAAAATTAAAACAATTGGATTGCGTTTCTATTTAAAATTTTTCCAGCTCATTACCATGAAGAAATTGAAGGGTTTTCACAACAAACCCTATCTTTGGGAGTGGGATTTCCCGGGCTTGAAAAACCCAAAAACCCGGTGGAAACCCGTTTACCTTGGGAAGGGGCGTTCAATGCAAATAAAAAAGTCACCTCCAATGTTTTCTTAAGAAGTTCAGGTACTCCTGCCAGGGCTGTGGATGCTTTGGGGGAATTTCCCCCGATATTGCAAAAATCTGCCCATCTCGGATCTCCTTGCTGACTGCTTCATTTTCAAAACTAAAAAAATTGCAGTTTTACATTAATGATATTTTAACTTACAACTTATAAAAAAATTTTGTTACCTTAAAGGGGGATTAACGCTTTCAGTTCCCCAAAATATTTTATCTAACAACAGGTCATGTAAAAAAATTCTGTAACGTTTTCGGTCCCCCTCTTTACGTGCGCACTTTGAAATATTTCTGAAATAAGTTTGCCTGTCGGGGGACATTTACCCTTTTTTAAAATCATGACAATAAACCCCAAAAAAACCCCCGGGGAATCCCGGTATTCAAAACCCCCAAATCTTTTATTCCCAAAATTTAGCTAACAGGGGCGAAACAAAAAATTTCGGGTTTTTTATCTAAACCCCGTTTCCGAACCCCCCAAGGGGCCTTGAGGTCCGGGGGAAAAGCGTTATGGAAAAACGGAATTTTACACTGTTTCCCGTTACGTTATATTTAATAAAAGATTTGGATTAATACCCGCTGGATTTCCCTGTTTTTTGGGTTTATGGTGCATTTCTGGAGCAGGGGACTGGGGGGCCTCCCTGGGGGGTCTTTGCTATTTCCTGTTTAAGCACCGTACTCAAGTCTTTATCTGGGAAACTTTCCAAAAGCTATAGACTAAGGGGGGAAGCCACCGGAAATTTTTAATATTTTTCACCCCTTTGGGGGCCTTTTAAAACGGTTATTTCGCCGCGGGTTTGGGGTCGTACTGCGGGGCCGGGTGGGCCTGCAGTACGGGGCCCCCAACCCCCCGCTTTAAATTTCGGTAACCCACCTTCTCTTTAAAAAGGGGGTGGAAACCCCTCGGTCCTTCCCGCCTTTGGGGAAAACCCCGGGCGGGGGGAAAAGGGCACTTGCACCCTTAACCCCGGGGCAAAAACGGGGCCGTGGGAAAAATCCCAAATCTATGGGGCGGGGGCCCCGCCCCCACCCCCCCCCTTTTCAAGCCGGGGAAATTTCAAACCAATCGGCTGCAAAAAACCCGGGTTGAATAAGCCGGGGTGAAACCCGGGGGTTAAAATCCAAGCCTTTAAAGGGGGGTTTCCCACATTGGGACTTCCAGGTTGTAGCTACTGGGTTTGAGAATGAGGAGTGGTTGCTTGGGCGGTTTCCCCCCCCTTTTTTTTTCTTTTGGGAAAATTTCCCAAAAAATTTCCCGAGTTTGGGCGCAAAATTATAGAAATGGGCCCAGGGGAAAAAACCCCAAACACCATCCTCCTTATTTTTCTAAAAAAAGTTAAAAAGGGTCGTAGTGGCTAAAGGGGCCAAAACCCACAAATTTTGGAAGGGTCTTCATGGGGGGAACCCCCCCTTTAAGAGTTAGGGTAAAGCTCACACGGCGGAAATGTAAATTAAAAGGCCCTGTTCACACCCCGGGTTATTTTGGGCCCCCCGGGAAAGGGGGCCACCCAAATGCGGGCCCGGTTTTTCGCCCGCATTTCGGCCCAATCCTTTCCCCGTCATTAGGGTTTAAAACCCCTCTCTCATAGAGAACAAGGGGTTCCCCCTTTGCTCTCCCCCCCCCGGCGAATCCGCCCGGGGGGGGGAGAAAGTCACCTGCACATTATCCCGGGGGGGGAATACCCCCCCGTGGGTAATTTGGGGTCTATTTTTTGGGCCCCCCCCCCCCCCTTATTCAAAAAACCCAATTGCCCCCAAACGCAAACCGGCTTTTCAAATTCCCTCTTGAATAAGGGCCCTGTGAAAACCCCGGGCCCAAGGCTATGTTCACACGGGTTTTAAAAAAGGGGGGGTATTTCAGTCCCTAATTACGCCCCCGTAGTGCGCAATTTTCCGGGGTGGAAAACTCCCAGTCATTTCGGTAATCCACATTCTCATAGAAAAGGATTCGTCTCCTTTTTTCCCCCCGCCGTCGACCCCAAAGGAAAGGGGGGGATAAGGGACATTGAATTACCCCGGGGTATACGTCCGTGGGGAAAGAAAATTTTATGCCCCCTCCCGGCCCCCCCCTCCTGCCCCCCCCCCCCCGCCACAAAGGCGTAATTACCCCCCAAATAAGCCTTAATACATAGCCTAATTTCACCTGTCATTCTGGCAACCTTAATTTTTTCTCTTTTTAATTTTTTTTCCCCCCCGCCCCTACAAAGTATTTTAAAATTTTCAATTCTTTTAAGTATAAATGCACCATGGTATTTTCAATATCTGCCTCAGGGCACGAAACGGCCAAAAATTTTAAACAGTGCAATGAAACCATTCGCGGTCTTACATTTGCCACCAAAACTCCCCTTTTGAAATTTTCCCCTTACACTGACAATGTCAAGTGACCCGGTTTTCATAGGACCCCATCTGATCCCCGGGAAAGAAAAGGGGGTGAACACTTGCCATGGTTAAATAGGCTTTTGGGAGGGAAAATAAAAGGGGGAAATATTTGCCCTTTGGGCAACAAGGGAAAAATAATTTTTCCCAAAATTTCATCCTCCTCCTTCAAAAAAAAGAAAACAATTACCCAAAATTAATTTAAACCCCAAAATACCCTAAAAAATTTTAGGCCCCAAACCCTAAAATTTTTTTAAAAATGACAATTCTGCTGAATAAATAAAGCAGCAAATAAAAGGAGAACTGCCAAAAATTTATAAGGAAAAAAGAATTTCCAAAATATTAAAAGGTATATGTAGAGGAATTGAATAGAAAGGGGGGCTTCCCAAACTTGTCCTTTCCCGGTCTGGGGCCCGCTTTAGAGTTTCCCCCCCTTCCTCTTATAGGAGTTTTAGAATGGGACCAGAAAAGGGTTCTCAGCTATATTTAGAACTACCATTTTAAAAAATTTTAAAAGAAGAAAAAAACTGCACGGGGCACAGCCAACTCCCTATTCCCCTGGCTGGTGTGGGAGCAGGGTAAAAACAGGGCCCCGACCCCGAAGGGCACAATATAGGAAACTCCTTTATTTGGGTTCCCCGGGGGAGATGCCCTCATGCCAACCCTTTTTTAAACCTTTTAAAAAAAAAAAAAAAAAAAAAAAAACCCAAATTTATTTTTTTCCCCTAAAGGGATAATTTTTTTGAATAATTATTTTTTAAATGTCCATAGGTGAACCAGCCGCTAGTATGACTGTGTAAAAGGCAAATTGGATCCCATCTGCCCCTCTATCATGCCCCTATGAACACTAAAATGTTTTGGTATTGGGTTTACACGGGTTAACTGCAAAGGGCCCTTTAAATTTCTTCCCCCCAATTACGCCGGGGGGGCGGGGGGGCGGGAGCGGGGGGCCATTGCTTTCATTACCAAACGGGCCATATACGCCGCTGGAATTCACCCTGTCAAATTTTCTCCCCCCCCATGGATTCCCCGAGCCAAAGGGGAGGAGACGTAATTCCCAAAGTTCTCTTTGGAACTGTGGTTAACCGTAAGGGTGGGGGCATTTTTCCCCCCGTAATTTGCCACTCCATTCCCGGGGGAAATTTCCCCGGACCGATATTTCGGCCCCCTTTTAACTGTGTGAACATGGCCCTTTAAAAAAATGCTCCAGCAAAGGACACTTAAAAGAAGGGTAAGGGAAAGTTCTGTACGTGTTTCTAATCAAACGCTGCAAAACAGTTTTCAGGCAAAAATCCAGCAGCTCTTTTTTAGGTTATTAGAGGGGGTTAAGATTTTTTAATTTTGATGTTTTTTCCCGTCCATCCATCCCCGGGGGTTTTTTTTTGTAACACTGCTTTATGGGCCCCAGAAGCACTCTAACCCGACTGAGGTTCCTTTTTGGGAAAAAGCAAGGTGCAATGGTTGGGCCTGCCCCCCGGGGGCCAGTGCTTTAAAATTTTCCCATGGAGAAATATTGAAAAGTTTTTTAAAAGTTAAAAAAAAATTTCCCCTATTTTCCCTACATTACTTTTAAAGTAGGGCAAGGAAAGGGGCATTAAAATTAACCTGTCAGGCGGTACGATAGAGGATAGAAGCTGAGCTCTGTGATTATAGGGTTATATGATAAGGGGGGGAACTAAACTCGGGGATATATAGGATTTTTTTGAAAAGAGGGAGAGAACTGAGCCCCTGTTATTAATTTTTTTTTATGATAGAGGGGAAAAGCTAGCTCTGGTGATATATAGGGTTATATGATAAGGGAGAGAACTTTAGCTCTTGATATATTTGGGTTATATATAAAGGGGGAGAAAACTTTTATCTTGATTATAGGGGTTTATTTAAAAGGGGAAAGAATTTAGCTCTGTTTATTATTTGGGGGGAAAAGGGTGTGGAAGAAGTGAGCTCGATATATTTGGGGTTTTATGATAGAGGGAGAGAAGCTTTAGCTCTGTGATTAAAAGGGTTATATGATAAAAGGGGGGAGAAGCTGAAACCCCTGTGTATATAGGGGTTTTAGGATAGAGGGGAGGACTTTAGCTCTGGGGAAAATTTTTAAAGGGGTTTTTATAAAGGGGGAGAGAAGGGGGTGAGCTCTGTTTATATTTTAAATTATATGATAAGGGGGTGAAGCTGAAGGGGTTTTGTGATTATAGGGTTAAATGATAGAGGGAGAAAGCTGAGCTCTGTGAAAATATAATTTTTCATGTAAAAGGGGGAGAAGCCCGAGCTCGTGATTAAAATAGGGGATATGAAAAGAGGGGAGAGAACTGAGCTCGGTATTTCAGTCATATAAAAAGTTTGGGACCCTAAATTTAAACTAAAATTTATTTTTGTTTAAATATTTTGGGGGTTTGAACAGCCATTTCAATTTGATAAAATCTAATAACTGATTGAACAATAATATTTCCCCGGGTTGAAATGAGGTTTAAATTTTTTACTAACAAAAAATGTTCAATATTAAATTATTAAGATATTCAAATTGAAAGGGGTGTTGCCCAAAAACCCAAAAATTTAAACTAAAAAAAATTTAGATTAATAAGGGGGGCCCAAACTTTTTAATATGACTGATAGATTTTTAAAAGATAGAGGGGACGGGGTGAGCCCTTTGATAAAGAGTTATATGATAGAAAAAGAGGAGCCGAGCTTTTGTATATATAGGGTTTTTATGATAGAGGGGGGGGCGGCTGAGCTCTTGATATATAGGGGTTGAAATTTTCCCGGATTTAGGAGGGAAACAGCGAGAAAAAACTGATAGGACTCCCCTTAAAAACTAAACATAAATGAAAGTGGGTGGGGCAAACGCTACTTTCATCTTCCGTTACATTTTTTTTCTTTGCTTTCTACTTAGAAATTCTGCTTCAAGTCATAAAACTTAAATAATCACAAAGCTCTCTTTCACTCCCTCTACCACAACCCGCTTTTAGATGGGCAGCATAAACCACGTGACAGGTTCTTTTAAATAATGGGAACAGAAAACGAAAATTTATTTTTTTCCCGGGGTAGAATTTATTGAGGTTGGTTTAAAATAATTTTTCATGAAAGGGAAAAAACTTTAAACAACTGAATGCTATGGAACTGCTTTAACCCCGAGGAGAAGGGGGAAACTCTTCATTTTTGTTTTCCCCCCTTAAAACCCTGGGTTTAAACAGGGGTTTTTGGGTTTTGCTAATAGGGGAAAAGTTTAAAGTATTCCTGCCAAGAGCGTACTTTTTAAGGCAGGCCCACCCTTTTCCCGCTCGTATACCTTTCCCATTTATTTACACCCTTCCCTTTTTTCGGGTTTCAATTTTCGGCCAAATAAACCCCCCCAAAAAACGCCGTGGAAAAAACCCCTTTAGTGTTTTTTTACATGGGAAAGGGAAAACACCCTTTATAAAACCCAAATCTATTAGCCTTGGGAACTGGGTTGTCCTTTCAAACCCCCCTATTCGGGTTTTCCCCCAAAACCCCGGGCAATATGAAAACAGATAAAAAAAAATTTTCCCAAAGGAACTGACGGGAAAGCTCCGGGGGTTTTGGAAAAGACTTGAAACCGATAAGGGTACATTTAAAGGGGGTTTTCTTTGCTCAATGTTTTTGGGTTTTTAATTAAAAAAAATCTTTAAAAAACAACAGCTTTTCAATATATGTTCATTTCAAATGTCCCACTGATTTTTAGTTAGCCCTGTTAGTAGTTTTTTACAATAGCTTCTTTAAAAACTCTACAGCAGGGGACCTTTTTATTTCCCTTTTCTCAAAAAGGGCCCTCGAGTCTTATGAAATCACCCTTCCCGAATACAGGTCGAGCCGAGACCCCCCCACACAAATGTTTTTTTAGTGGAGGGGGGGGGAGGGGTCCCGGCCCTTTTGTGTAACTGTTGCCTGGGTTAACCCTGTGTGTTTCCGCTTCCCCCCTGTTTTTTTACACAGTTGAGGAGAGCAAGGTGAGGCTTTAAAAAATAAAATGGAAAAGCAGTGGGCCCTGTGTTTTAATAATTTTTTAGGATTTTATAAATTTTGTTTTTCAAAAAAAAAAATTTTTTTACAATCAGGGGGGATGTGAACGCTTCCCTTTCTCTGCGTACTAGGACCCCACCCGAGTATAGTAAAACTTCACAGCTGCCCTGTGTCTGTTCTACGGGTCGGGTTTTTTGCTGGGGAAAGTGGAATGTTTTTTGCTAAAAGGGGGTATAGGGAAAATTGCAAACCCCCCTTATTTTTTTAGCATTCAACCTTTACGACCTCTGGCCCCACATCATAGATCAGCCCCCCTCCCAAAGTCTCCCTGGGGCTAACAAAAAAGCTGATCCAGGAGGGCCCCGCACGACCTAGGCAGGACACACAGGGGTTAAACATTGGGACAAAACCCCCTCCCCCCCTGTAAAAAAGTTTTGGGGGAGAGCTGGGGCTGTGTGCTGGGGGAGGGGGGGGGAAGAGGGAGGGGAAGAGGCAGACAAAAGCAAGCCCCCCAATTTTTAATGCCAGGGACAGAGATAGGCTGAAAAACTTGTAATGAGACAACTCCTTTAATTTAAACCCAAAGCTGATACATTTAAAAAAGAAACTGCAATTTTTGGGGGTGACTCAGAAACCCAAAGAAGTGGGGGAGTTACATCCCAAAAAATGCTGATCACTCCTTTGTGGAATATTTTAATTTTTAAACTAGGGAACTTTCTTTTGAATTTAGCATTAAATTTTTAAAAAAACTGAAAGCCAAAGGTTTTTAAAGGTCTCTAAAAGATAAAAAGGGGGTATGGCAAAAAAGAAATGGCCTTTAAGGGGACATAAAAACCCCGATACAGGGCATCCCCTGACTTAAAATCTTTCCCCTAGTTACAAAAGGGGGACCCTTTTGGAGAAAGCTGGTGCTTTTAGTTCCCAAAGTTACACAACAATATTACTTGGGGAAAACAAGTTTTTAACATCCACAGCAGCAAAGAGGGTGAAAATGAGGTAATCTTTTAACAGGGGCATAGACAAAAAAACAAATGTAAAAACTCTTCCCTGCACTATCCAAAATTAAAACAAAAAAAACTAACACCTTTTGTGCTGGAGTTAGGGCATGTTCACAAAGGCTTTTTTTTTTAAAGGTTTTCCGGGGGGCATTTTTCCCCCCCAAACCCATCAAAACTTTTCTTGAAACCAAGGGTTCTTTTGACGAGGTTTTGTTTAGGGTTTTTGGGTTTTTTTTTCAACGAGGTTTTTTACCCTTTTCAAATGAAAAGCCCCGGGCAAAAACCGCGGTGAAAAAACCCCCAAAACCCGCCTAAAAATCACCCTTCAGGAAATTTACATGACACTTTTTTTCATTTCTTCCAAAAAGCGTGTTTAAAAACCCCTCGGGGGGTTTTGAACACGAGGTTTCTACATAGGGAAACAAAGAAATAACTGGGGGCGTTTTAGGAGCGTTTTGGACGAAAGGGTTTTGGGCAAGGGGAAAAACTCAAAAACCTCGTCCAAAAACGCCCCTGTGAACATGGCCTTAAAATTAAAAAAATTTAAACCCGTTTTCCCACTTACAAAAATTCAACAACCTACAGGGCCCTAAACCTAACACTGGGACTGCCTGTACATATTTAAAAACCCAAAACATACATTAAAAAATAAAACCCAAACATTTCTCCTTTACTTGAAACCCGCCCCCACCAGGGAAAATCGGGCCCAAAAAACCCACTGTATAAAAAAATGTAATTTCTTTTTTCCCCCTGGGCCCAAAACCAAACCAAGTGGGGGGGGGGAAAAATCAAAAAAAAAACGTCTTTTCTTGGTAAAACTGGTGGTTCAGTTTTTAAAATACCTTTTCAGAAGTGACAGAACCTGCCTTATAAATCTACTTCTTTAATGGATTATTCTGACTCCAAAAAAAGAACCTCATTTAGTGTATTTTCATAGAAATATTGGAAAATCTAAAGTGTGGGTGAGATTTTAACAAATTTTATCCACATGCTGTGTAAAAAAAAGAGAAAAAAAAAAAAAAAAGGGAAAAATTGACACAAAACATTGACCTGGGTGCCATTTTGATTCTGCAGATCAGTCGATGTTGCTGGTTTAGTTTTTTTGTTTTGTTTCCCCATTAACTATAATGCGCAAGTCAAAAATATTCCTCCACCCCCCATCCAAAATCTGCAGCAGGAAAACAGCAACAAAATTTGCATTTGTTGTGTATCTGTCATTTAAGAAATACAAATAATTTTTCTCCTGCACGTCCTTAAGGAAAATCTAAAACATTTTATTCCTTTGAAAACTTATCCGTACTGTGGCAAGTAAACAGCAGGTCAAGATAGTGGCGCTAGAGATTATTATTATTTTTTTTTTGGGGGGTGGGGGGGGGGGGGAGTAAGTACATTAAAAACATTATAGTTGCCCTATCCTCAGACCTGTCAAAGAGTTTTCTAACATTATTATCTACTGATCATTTGGTTTATGAAAATTTAGCCTGTATTCCACTTTATTTTTTTTATTTAACTGGTGGAAAACTGGATAAGAGCCAGAGCAAAAGTGAAATCCAGCACCATACAACACAAGGAAAGATTAGTTTGGTTTAATCTGGTGCAATTAAGTGCCTGTTAATAGTAAGAGGATTACAATAATTCTAATTAGGAATACTACGATATTACACATAAGACGATTTGAGCGGAAAAACCTTTCATGTACGCTGGCATGCACACGTCCTGAGATCCTGCCAAGACATCCGTCTCGCGTATGCAGCACAAATGCAATATGAAGCCCTTTTCCTGTCCCGATCTCTCCAATCCATATTCACTAGAAGCAGTACCAGCGCTGTGGAGCCAGGGTTGGGGGGAGGGAAAAAATATGTACCAACTCCGGTTTTAAAATTAAAATTGTATTTATTGAATACATAACTTTAAGCATATGTATGTTCATAAGAATTTAGACACGTAAAGGGGTTGTCCACTCGGAAAAAAAAAAATTCAAAAATTAAAGTGAAAACAGAAAAATTACACTTCCTTACCTGTCCCCAACCAGTGCGGCTCCAGAGCTCGTTGGCAATCTGCTCCTATTTCTGGGTTCTTGTCCCCAACATACAGGAGAGGCCTGAGCTCTATTCATTTACAATGGAGCATTGGCCTTTCTAATGTGATGAAAACCAAGTAGTAAAGAGGAACAGGTTCTGGGAAGCCCTGGAGCAACAGTGGTTGAGGACAGGTTGGTAAGAACAAGTATTTTTTTTTTTTTTTACACACACGAATTTTTAAGGGTGCAGCCATCTTGATCATAGAACTATGTTTTCTACCAATCTAAGTCCGTCATATGTCAGAAAAGCCTGATCTTACTACAAATGATTGTACATAAGCCATTTATGAAGCAGTCATAGTGTAATAAATAGAGAAGGTGGAGTGGCTTACTGAATCCCTAATCCTGGTCATTATTGCCCAATGTGATTCCACACCAGACACAAGTGCAGTCTCAATTTTTAGGCAAATAAACCCACCACCTTATACTAATCCCCAAGTCCATCTTGGGAGGTAAATCTCTCATAAAGCAAGGGTTTCACAAGTATGACATTTAGAGTAAGTTCACATATGCACACTATCCTCTGTGGGCACTATGGACCACATGTATAAAAACGGTCTAGGTCTAAAACTCACTTTGTTGTCCATAGCAACCAGAGTGCCCCCCATTTTTTCCAGAGGACTATATGAAATGAATGGGCCGCTCCGATTGGTTGCTATGGGCAACAAAGAGTTTTTAGACCTAGACCGTTTCCCTATATGTCCAAATACCTGCTAGTAGGTATCCAGACTACCACAGCATAGCAGCCATTCTCTAAGCTTTTCACGCCTTTATATCTAGGGGTTTTACATCTAATTTTAGATATTATTACAATAATATCATTTAATCTACTATTTAAATTAAACTGTTTTAGTGGAATGGTGTGATTTGTGTCTACCCCGGATTATATGGGTATTATTTTAGTTTTGTTTTTTTAAAAAAAAAAAAAAAAAAACCTTTTTTCTGCGACATACCTAATTGATTGAATAGATTTTGTTAATTTAACGATAAAGATTGTGATTATATTTTTAATACAAACCTTGTGTCATTGTATTCCTTAATTAGTACAACATTTATAATGACTACAGTATGATTTTGGACCTCAAATTGGTGCCATGCTTTTCTGTCTGGCACAAAACATATAGGATCGCAGAACGGAGTAAATGTAGACTACGTCTGCCCTGTAGACTCTTGTGGCTATACCGCAGTATATGTTGGAATACCTTTGTCATAGTATCCCCACACATATCAATGAAGGCACAGAATGTGAGGTCAATGGGACCTAAGTTTACAAGTGTATTGGGTTTTGGAGCAGCAACTCAAAATATCAAGCTCACAAATGGTATTCCTATACGGTACAAAGCTGCACCACAGATAGAACTGTGTCTATGGATAATGGATAACTGGCCCTTACCCCTCCCATTGCCGCAATTACTGCATCGCCAGAATTCTGGTGTCTCCATGCCGATCCCTCATTGACGACATCCCAATTTTATGTCAATTTGCCATGGGCCAATAATGGGCCATACATGCAAGCTTGTGACTGATAAAACCAGCGGTTGCCTCACAGTCATGAGCTATGACCGAATCATTATTGGTAAGGATATGTGCACATGGCTTAACTGCGGGGCATACAGTACGCCCCACAATTACGCTGGGTGTTCGGCGCGTACTCCCGCGGCACGAGGGACTGTCACTACTCGTGGCGCGTAAGCACCGTGTATAAATGACATGTCAATTATCTCCCCGCTCATACAATACGATCGGGGAGTGGAGGCGTAATCCATAGTTCTTTATGAGAACTGTGGATTACCGTAATGATTGGGGCGCATATTTGCTAGTATTAGAGCACAGTACACTCTCAATACGTGGCGAAATACGTCCCCAAATAATCCGTGTGAACATACCTTAAAGGACCAACAGGGACATGGGAACTCTGTTGGCAAGACGACAAAGTAGTACTGGATAATTTTTTATTGTAGCAAAATAGTAATAGACATAAGTATTGGAAACCACTTTAAACAAAAAGGAGCCATTTTAAAATGCTATATGTGAATGACATTATGTCTGTAACATAGACACTAAAGGGTTTCAACACCAAGAAACGCTCATTACAATATAGAGTACATGCATCAAACTCGAGGCCCGCGACCCCGATCCAACCCATCAGAGCTTAGACACAGCAAGCAAAGGGTGATCTAGGGCCGGATGCAGAGGGACTGTTCCTCAATTTCCCCAGCAGATGCAGTGAGTGCTTGGCAGAGGTGTCGGAAAAGAGGTGTCACCTCTATTTAGCAACTCGCAGGTGGTGGCACAGCTCTGACAACTCTACCGAGATACCCTACAAAGTAGGACGCTTGGTGCTCGAGGTGGGAGGGGTCATTAAACAGCCCTAAAGATGTGTTCCCATCTCATACAATGAAGGCATATCAATAGGATATGCCATCAATGTATGATAGGTGTAAGTCCTACCTCTGAGCAGGGCCGTGCAGTCGGCAAGCCAAAGCCCCGACAGTTCCTAAACCTCCGACTCCCAACTCCCTCATACACGGCGCATGTTTAAGTGATAACTTTACTGTTGTAAAATGGTAACATCAGGCTGTTTATCACCTTATGATACATTAATCAAGCTATTTAGGTAGAACAGACACTGACAAGCAAAAGGGTAACAATGTTTTGATCTTTTGAACACTTGTGGGTAGAGTTGAAGAAAAAGCCCAGTCTGCACCAACATTGGGAATGTGTAGAAGAGAACCTGGGAGCAATTTTGGTCAAATAGCTTGAATCTGATTCAGAGCCCAGAAGGATTCAGGCAGTATTGAAAACCAAAAGGTGATTCACCAAATACTAACAAAATAATAAAAATTAACATTTTGATTTTTAGGAGCAAAACAGTAAACATTGCAGTTAAGGAAAGTAAATCTGCAGAAACTAAGCAGAAGTTGATAAATACTTGCAGTACTCATTTATGTATCAAGATAGGTAGATGATTGTATATAAGATTACAGTAGCCCTCATGTACAAAGCTTGTAGTGGATGGAGAGAGTTGAAGAATGAAAGGTCACAAGTTCAAAACAATGTTACATTTTTTGTTGTCAGTTTGTAAATATATTTATTGGGACTTAGAATTTAGGGACACAATAAAATTGTTATATGCAAAACACTGCATGGAACATTTGTGGAGTCTCTGTATTTGTTATCATGAGAAATAGTTTTGACTCCATTCAGATCCTAGGCATGACGGACCTCACATCTGATTTCATTATTTCCAAGGCTAGAAGAACGGGACCTCTCTACACTAACTTGGGTTTAGGGGCAATGCGCGTGGTGACCACAGGGGCATACACCTCTAGCAATGTCAGGGGTATAAAGGAATTGCCTCAGCAACAATCAGTACTGATGAATGGTTAAACTCTTCCTACTTCTTTGAAAACAGGTGAAAAACTTTTGCTGCAAATCTCTTTGCCATGGAGCTGAACAGAATCTTTTCCCCTGGGTGGCAGCGCTTTGCCTGCTCATGTCATCAATTACATCCTCATGTGATGAGGGCTGAAGATATGGGAGCAGTAGCACTGGCCGGACCCATTTTCCATCTTGCTCCTTTTTTGCACCGCATCGAACTAAATGGACCAACTTATTATATATTTTGGGAGTCCGAGTCGGTCCATTTTATGACGACTCCTGCAAAATAGCCACCGACTCCGACTCCACAGCCCTGCCTCTGAGACCCGCACCTATCTCAGAAACGGGCCCTGAAAGGCTCTGTTCAGAACAAAGGATAGGTTGTGACTTCGCTCTACTCTTCATTATGTAATATGGGAGTTCCATGTACAGCTGAACCCAGCTCTCAGCTGTACTCAAAAGTCCGATTATGGAGAGTAGACCTCAAGTGTGACCTACTCTCCGTTCTGAATGGAGACTTTCAGGGGCCTGTTCCTGAGATAGGTCCCAGAGGTGGGACCCGCATCTATCACACTTTGATGGCATATGCCATCGATATGCAGTCAATGTGTGAGATGTGATCACCCCCTTCAAAGGACATGGTCAATTGATTAAGAATGGTATGCGATATGGTGTCTCGGGTTACTTAACAGTATGTTAAAGAGTAGTTACATCTATACAGTTGCAGACAGTCCTTTGACACCAAACTATAATGCCGATGTGACCTTTATTGAAAATAAGCTAAGACAACGATGGTACAGAGTGAATTCCTTCACTTTCCAACAGCTCTAACAATTAAATCTGTATACTAGCTATATTCTGACACAATCACAATTCCTACACAGAGGCATTATAACAGGGTCACAATGTACCATCCAGGGCTTGTTAGAGAGCACTTTTAATCACTGCCACAACCACTAAATTGATTAATTAATGGGATTTTCTCACCATGTTGTTTCACTCAGTCATAAGCAGCTTTTAAACCGTTCTGATCTTGACATGTTGTGGGTGGTTCTATAGCAGCGATTAGCATATTTAGCTTCTCTGTAACTAGCCGAGACATTACAAAGACGCAAATCCAGGAGATTCAGGGTATGTTCACACAACTTAATTGAGGGCATACTTCGGAGCGTAATTGTGCCGAAGCAGGCCACTGCAAATTTCGGCTCAATAATCATTACAACGAGTAAAGCACTATTATGTGCTGTTGTGAAAATCTCCATCAACGTAGACGGATGGCGACTTTACAATCAAATTTCTAGGCTCGCAATGTACACCCGTAAAAAGAAGTGACCAATTGCTTCTTTTGGACACTTACTCGCAGAGAAAAAGAAAATAATACGAATCAGAAAGCTGCCTTGTGCTAAAAGTATGCACGGGCCAGCACGTACTTTCAACTGCGCATTTGTGCCATGTACCTGTACGTGCCACAAAAACCCCATGTGAATGTGCCCTTAATCTTCAGTAAGCAAAGCTACAAGTAGTCAGAGGAGTGAAAACAATTGCTTATCTGTAAACAAAACCTAATCCTGTTAGAGATGAGTCTTCCACAGTGAGCTCTTTCCATGGTGACCTTACTCCCTGTTCTCTGTCTAATCAGGAAGGAAGATTATGGTCGTAACCAGAGAAACCTGTTTGCACTCAAAGCAGATAAAATCTCTTTTCTTATGACAAAGTTAAAATCAAAAGATAAATGTATTTAGAAAAAGTCTTCAATTACCTGTCCTGACATGTTGAAAGTTGATCTTTGCAGTGAGAAAACCTCTGTCTCCCCTCCCCATCACTATCATAACACTCCAAAATAAACACCATCTCACACCATGTCAGGCATCAAATGTTCCATAGGAGCCTCCATGGCAGATTTATTTCTAATAAAACAATGCACACTGACAAAAAACAGACTCCATTATAGTCTAGAGGTCCGACAGGCATCATGGGTGTTCCTCTTGGGACGCATCCTCCACGGTCATCATTTTGTTTTTTTGGGGGGCTTTGATGGATCTTAAAACTATAGATGTTTTCCAGTATATTTTTGAATTATATTTAACGAAACTGCTGGTGCACAGATAAAATTAAAAAAAAATACTCACCTCCACTCTCACCTTGGTTCCAGCACTGCCGCCACCATCTTCTTTGGGTCTTTTTACTTCCAGCTGCTACGGTTGGCTCTAGACCACTGCAGCCACTGAACGGTAGTATCTGGCAATCACAAAGGGCCGCTGTCGCCTACTTGGAAAAGGTGGCGGCAGAACTGGAACCGAGGTAAAAGGGGAGGCGAGCATTTTGTTTATTTTATCAGTGCATCAGCAGCCCCTTTACATTCAATAAAAATATACTAAACATCCCTTCAAAGGAGCACTACCGTTTTTTTCCCTCTTAGGCTATTTCTACACAGCTAAGTTAATAAATCAGGGAGGTGGAGTGTCGGTGCCTATTTTGCTAGGAGTCAGAGGTCGTCATAAAAGGGACCGGACCACCGACTCCCAAAAATATATATAGTTGGCCAGTTTGTTTTGATGCAAGAGCAACGTGGAATTGGGTCCGGGCCAGTGATACTGCTCCCATAATCTTCAGCGCTCATCAATTGAGGAGTGTACATTGTTGGACATGGTGCAGGCAATGTGCTGCACCACAGGGGAAAAGATTCTGCTCCATGGCAAAACAGATTTCAGCAAAATTTTCCACCTGCTTTCAAAAGAAGAGTTCATACTATTCATTCTAAACTGTCTGTGGCTGAGGCATTCCTTTTTTTACCCTGACATCTGTTAGAGGTGTTGCACTGTGGGTCACCGCTTTGCCCAACCCAGTTTGTGTAGAGAGGCGTTTTCTCTGAGCCTGGAAATAATGAGTTCAGCTGTGAGGTCATGCTTTGAAGGATCTGATGGTGGCAATTAAATTCTCAGAACAAATTCAAGTGGACTACAGATTGTTTCCTGCGGGTTTTGCATATTTAAATATTTTTGTGTCATAAAGTCATATCCAAATAAATATATTTTACACATGATAAGCAAAATGGTAACTTATGTTTTGTACTTGTGTTTTTCAGGCTCCATATTACTCCAATCCACTAAGCTTTGTACATGAGGCATACTGTATTTTTTATTTTTATTTTATATACTGTCATCTTACTATCTTATACTTAATATTTGACTTGGCAAGTATTTAGCATGTGCTTAGTCCTGCGAAATTTGTTCATGTAACTGAATTTGTATTGTTTTGCTCTAACATAAATACAAAATCGTTATTTTTTTTTATTTTGTTGAGTATTTGGGATATCACAACTTTGGTTTTCAATTATGCCTGAATCTTCTGGGGATCTGGTTCAGTTTCATGAGGTCTTATCCAAGAATCTGATCCCAAGTCTTTTCTACACATTCCAATGTCTGGTGCCAGATTGGACTTGGATACAAATACAGCTTTTTCTTCAAACTCATATCCACTAGTGTTCAAAAGATCAAAAATCTGTTACCCTTCTTGCTTGTCAGTGTTGTTTCTACCTAAATTGCTTGATTTATTCGTATAATAAGGTGAATATATAACAGTCCGGATGTTACCTTTTTATACAGTAAAGTTATCACTTAACATGCGCCATGTTGATGGGAGTCGGAGAACTAGGTTTTGGGGAAAATTGAGGAGTTGGAGTCGGGGGGATTTGGCTTTGCCGACTCCACAGCCCTGGTTAAAATACCATCAGAAATCCAATGGTATTTTAATTTTGCCGCACCGCAGCCCGGTTCATTGAGGGCTATGGGAATCCGACAGAAGATGGAACATGTTCCGTCTTCTGTCGGGATGGATGGCGGCTCAGAAAATCCGTGCCGTGTAGACTACAGCACGGATTTTCTATTGAGGGCTACGCAGGACTAGGCCCAGTCGGATTTTCGGCAGAATCTAAACACTGAATGAAAAACCTGTGCTATGTAGACATGGCTTTAGTTCATTAGAAATTGCTTTTAGGTTCACTGCAGTGCAGGTACAGGCACTGCAGCTGAATACAGGAATTCTGGCTGATGCAACAGTCTGTTAGGTCACTTGAACTGCTCTCTGATTAGCTAAAAAAAAAAACTGTACGTTTGATGCTGACAGGAAGTCTTCTCTCTATGCATTTCTTTAAGACTGACTTTGAACCTCTCATAGGAATGGATAGAAAGTTTCACGTACGGGTCCTCAGAAAGCAGATCCCACAACTCCGCAACAGTAAGAAATCCTGTATGCAGCTGCAGGTAAGCAAAATGAATGATGCTACTATGCCAATGAATTAAAAAGGGGGGGATGAATTAACCAACAGAATTCAAAAGGGGTCTGGATGCATTTCTAGAGTGTAATAATATAACAAATTATAGTGACTAGGAATTTGGAGAAGGGGCGTTGATCCAGGGATTATATTCCGATTGCCAGATTGGAGTCGGAAGGAATTTTTTTCCCCCCTAAAATGAGGACAATTGGCTTCTACCTCATGGAGGGGTTTTGCATTCCTCTGGATCTCATTACCTGTATGGCTGAATGGATGGACGTCTCTTTTTGGCCTTTTCCAGTACGACTGGTCACCCGCATCCATATCCACAGATGACATCAGCAGCATGTTGCAGTTTTGTTAAAGGGGTTTTCCATGACTTCTAAAGAACCTCTGTAGCACCTCCTGTGTTAAAATAGAAAATGAACCCATACTTACCTCTCCCATCACCACTGTTCCAGAGCTGCTAAAAGCTCCAGTGTCCCCCCAGGTCCCTCATTTTTGACGTAATGTTCATGGATCACATGAAGCTGCAGCCAATCACTAACCTATGTGGTCACTTGATAAAGGCAAAAGATTGGCTGCCGTGTCAAGTGGTCCATGAACATGACATCAGTGAGGAACTGGGGTAGGGTGGGAGAAGGCACTGGAGCTCTGGTAGGGATAGAAAGGTGGTGATGGGAAAAGTAGGTACAGGGAACTTGGGAAACACAGGAGCTCTGGCAGTGATGAAACAGTGGTGATAGGTGAGGTAGGTATAGGGAACGGGGGGGTGGGCACTGTAGGCAGAAGTGTATGGAATAGCGGGCGATAGTGGTTAGGTATAGGAAGTATGGGGAGGAGGGGGGGGGGGGGGGGGGCACTGGAGATTAGCTCTGGCAAGTTGATGGAGCGGGGGGGATGGGAGAGGTAGGTATAGGGAACGGGGGGGTGGGCACTGTGCGCTGGAAGTGATGGAGCGGGGGCGATAGAGGTAGGTATAGGAAGATGGGAGGAGGGGGGCACTGGAGCTCTGGCAGTGATGGAGCGGGGGGATGGGAGAGGTAGGTATAGGGAGCTGGGAGGTGGCACTGGACCTCTGGCAGTGATGGAGCGGGGGGGGGATGGGAGAGGTAGGTATAGGGAGCTGGGAGGTGGCACTGGACCTCTGGCAGTGATGGAACAGTGTTGATAGAAGAGGTAGGTATAGGGAGCTATGAGGGGGGACACGGGAGCTCTGGCAGTGATGGAGCGTGTGCGATGGCAGCGGTAGGTATAAGGAGCTGGGAGGGGACACTGGAGCTCTGGCAGTGATGGAGAGGTAATGACAGGTAGGTTTAGGGAGATGGGAGGAGGGGTACACTAGAGCTCTGGCAGTGATGGAGCGGGGGTGATGGGAGCTCTGGCAGTGATGGAGCGGGGGTGATGGGAGCTCTGGCAGTGATGGAGCGGGGGTGACGGGAGCTCTGGCAGTGACGGAGCGGGGGTGACGGGAGCTCTGGCAGTGACGGAGCGGGGGTGACGGGAGCTCTGGCAGTGACGGAGCGGGGGTGATGGGAGCTCTGGCAGTGATGGAGCAGGGGTGATGGGAGCTGGAGGGGGGGCACTGGAGCTCTGGCAGTGATGGAGCGGGGGTGAAGGTGATGGGAGCTGGGGGGGGCCCTGGAGCTCTGGCTCCAAAAGGTTGAATAGGTGCAGGGGTATGATGGGAGCTGAGAGGGGCACTTGAAAAGATCTGGCAGTGATTGGAGCAGGGGGTGAGGGAGCTGGAGGGGGCAACTGAAGCTTTCTTGGCTGTAGAATGAGAGCCGGGGTGATGGGAGCTGGAGGGGGCACTGGAGCTCTGGCAGTGATGGAGCGGGGGTGATGGGAGCTGGAGGGGGGCACTGGAGATCTGGCAGTGATGGAGCAGGGGTGATGGGAGCTGGAGGGGGCACTGGAGATCTGGCAGTGATGGAGCGGGGGTGATGGGAGCTGGAGGGGGGCACTGGAGATCTGGCAGTGATGGAGCAGGGGTGATGGGAGCTGGAGGGGGCACTGGGGTTTTGGGAGTGATGGAGGGGGGTGATTGAGAGTGGAGGGGGGCATGGAGTCTTTGGGAGTGATGGGCAGGGGGGTGGAGCTGGAGGGGGGCCCCTGGAAACTCTGGCAGTGATTTGGGGCAGGGGGTGGTTTGATGGGGGGTGGGGGGAGGGGATGAAAAGGGGGGGAAATTGGGGGGGTCTGGGGGGGGGGAATGGAGCGGGGGTTGATGGGAGTGGAAAGGGGGGGAATGGGGGTTGGGGGAAGTGATGGAGCAGGGGTTTATGGGAGCTGGAAGGGGGGCCAATGGAGGTTGGGCAGTGATTGGGGGCAGGGGGTTTAAAGGGAAAACTGGAGGGGGCACTGGAGATCTGGCAGTGATGGAGCAGGGGGGATGGGAGCTGGAGGGGGGCCCATGGGAGATTTGGCAAATTTATGGGGGGCGGGGGTGATGGGAAAATGGAGGGGGCCGGGACTGGGGGGGGCAGGGGTGATGGGAAACTGGAGGGGGGCACTGGGGGTCTGGGAGTGATGGAGAGGGGGGGAAAAGGGGGGCTGGAGGGGGGCCATGGGGGAAAATCCCGGGAGTGAGGGGGCAGGGGGGTGGGAGCTGGAGGGGGGCAATGGAAAATTTTGGCAGTGGGTGGAAAAAAAGGGGTGATGGGAGCGGGAGGGGGGGATGAAATTTTTGGCAGTGATGGAGCGGGGGTGATGGGAGCTGGAGGGGGCACTGGAGATCTGGGGTGATGGAGAAGGGGGTTTATGGGAGTGGAGGGGGGGCATGAGGGGCGGGGGGATGGGAGCTGGGAGGGGGGGGGCACTGGGAAAATCTGGGCGTGAAAGGACGGGGAAGGTGATGGGAGCTGGAGGGGGGCACTGGAGATCTGGCAGTGATGGAGCGGGGGTGATGGGAGCTGGAGGGGGGCACTGGAGCGGGGGGGGGTGGTGGGAGGCCCGGAAAGGGGGGGGACTTTGGGGATTGGGCCCGTAGGGGGCGGGGGTGAAAGGGGGGCTGGAGGGGGGGATTGGAGTCTCGGGGGGGGGGGGGGGGGGGGGGCCGGAGGATGGAGCAGGGGTGA